>WOGL01001111.1:0-12208 GCA_015342145.1 Leptinotarsa rubiginosa
ACATATCGGTGTCCATTTTAACCCCCAACAAACTTATCGAAGCAGAAAGCGGAATTGTCTGATCTGACATTATTATATCCGGTTCGAAGTCATTTACCTTTTGGAGGAAATAA
The DNA here is from genome assembly GCA_015342145.1 of Leptinotarsa rubiginosa. Classification (NCBI taxonomy): domain Eukaryota; kingdom Metazoa; phylum Arthropoda; class Insecta; order Coleoptera; family Chrysomelidae; genus Leptinotarsa; species Leptinotarsa rubiginosa. The sequence goes on from WOGL01001111.1 coordinate 114, forward strand.
ATATCTGGGTTGTCGTGGCATTGAATTGAACCTGGTTACTTTCACCCCAATTCGAAATCACCTCTAGATCCTCATTAAAATATACAACCTCCTGCTGCCAGTGAAGATGTGCATCCGCAGTCGATGTCCTGATATTCGAATGGAATGACGAGACAAGCAATAAACAATAAAAAGCAGTTGAAGACAATATGGATCCTTGGGAAATACCAGCGTTGGTATTCGAGAGATATCCATCAACGGCCACTAGCAGGGAACATTCTTTCATTAAGTTGGAGAGCCATACACTAAAATGATCCGACAAGCCATAGCATCGAAGTTTGGCCAGCAAATCCTCATGCCATACACGGCCAAAGGCCTTAGACATATCAAGCGCAATAACGCTTGACTCTCCATGTTCCTCGATTGCTTTATTCTAAACATGGGTGGCATTCGACAGAAGGTCGCCTATTGATTACTGTTCCAAAAATCATATTGATGATCGCTCAAGATGTTAAAGCCTTCAAAATATTGAAGAAGATGGTGGTTTATGGCTTTCAAATAATTTGAAATAGTATTGAAGTTCCTCCGCCTTTTTATATATCATTCGAAATGGTGGCGGTTGAGCTAAAAAACGAAATTCGAAAATTTAAGTTTTTGGCGAATATTTCAAATACAACCTCTGATATTTTCTATCTGAAAAAAATTCAAGTTTCCAGTAATAGAAAACAAACATATAAAACCACATTTAGGTCTTACCGTTTCTGAGATAGCAATAATGATAACCATCTTGGCTGAATGCCATATTAATTACATTTGATTTTTGTATTTTTTTCAGCAAATCTTTTCATTTGATACCCATATTGAATGAAGCTTCATCAATAAATGAGTTTGATACTTATTCAATTATATGTTGTATCATGAAAATAAAGTAATTTTTTGAATATTAGTGGTATGATATAATTGGTAGTGTCACTACCGATAAAGCTATGGTACTAGCGAAACGCGTCTAATACATTAACATTTTGTGAAAATTGCTTAATTATCATCACATATAGTTTAATCAATTATTATAAAGTAACGGGTCAGTTCATTAATGATTCAATCAGAAATAGATATAAAATACTCTAACTCATGAAAGTGAATCATCTGAGATACCTAATAAAATAATGATAATAATAACAATAAACGTGGGAAAGAAAGGCTTTAGCTTCCTACTCCTACATCTTTATATAAGAAAATGTAGAAATCTTCCAAAGAAAGGAAGGAAGCAATCAACTTCAAAAATACAACTCTCCACAAAGATGTGTAGGTTATGCAAAGAAGTAACCTTCAGACACAAACTGGAAGAAAAGCCCTCTCGAAATAGCTACTTTTATATATAGCGAATATCAGAATGACCAAAAAATATAATGATGCCATTAGAGGCCAGGGCTAATTTCTTTGTTTAATCATGAGTCTTTGAATTCTTCGTTTTGAAATTAATTCAAATAACGTTCAGATACACTCTACTTGGAAAAACAGATGATATATACGCAGAGATTGGAACTATCGAACCGAAACAGGTTTCCAGAGTTGGCTAGTTTCACGCGCTCCTCTTCGGACCTGGAAGATCACTCACCTTATAAGCTAGTCGGTTTCGTCAAGAACCTTGATTTACTGTTCGAGTTTGAATCACTGCGGGCCACAATGAACTCTTGCGGTTTGCTGTGAAGGATCGAGCAGATCCATTCATCAACCTAACCTAACTGTACTTCACTTGAATGATGGAATGTAAAAATGTATATTTTTTGTGGGCACTTGGCCTTGCTGTATGATATATCGGTGTTGAATAGTTTTCCAGTTGATTTTGGGCAATAAAAGGTAGATACTAAAGTACAATACATTTTTTGTCCTCTCTTCCACGTGTGGAGCAGTACAGTAAAAAATACAGAAAGATTAAGAAACAGGAACCATAATGAAGAGAGAAACGACATTGAAACTCACTAACACGTCATTAGGATTCAGTTTCAAATCGCGAATCTCCTCATTAAAATGAGCTGTGTCGCTGACGAAAGAATTTGTTTTCCCCACTAGTGGCTCTGGCAGATCCGATAAGTACTTGGCGATTTCATACGTCGGAGACCCTATCATTCCGACGATCGGCCTTAGTAGGATATTCGGCTTGTGAATTTTTGGTAGCTCATATAAACGAGGTGGTAATGCTTTGGTTCTCTGTTACCCTCTCTTCACACCCTGACATCGGTTTTCTCCAGAAATATAAATGACTCTGAACCGGATATAATAATGCCAGGACAGACAATTTCACTTTCTGCTTTGATAAGTTTGTTGGGGGTTAAAATGGACACCAATATGCCTTGGCATATTCATGTCGCTGGAATTGCAGAGGCTGCTTCTCAAAAGCTTGAAATACTGTTCACACCTTAGCAACTTTTGATGCTTTATAAAGCTCAGATCGGACCTTCTTTGGAGTATTGCTCATATGTATGGAGCTCCGCCCCTAAACAAGCCCTGAAGCTGCTGGATTCCATCCAGAAAAATGCCCGTAGCCTGATTGGAGACACGAATATCACTTGCAACCATGATAGTCTGAAACATCGAAGAAAAGGCAGAGATTTGTCTCTTTTTTATAGATATTTCCACGGGAGGTATTCGAGTGACTTGGTACATTTGATTCATCTAAGAGCGGTACATATCAGAAATTCGTGACAGACTATGGCTGCTCATCGTTTCGAGTTTCAACTCAGTACACCTTGAACTTTACTGTTTGAGAACTCTCTCATTTGGAGAACTGCGTTTATGTGGAAAGAACTGAGAACGTTTTACCAAATGGATTTAATTTCCAGCTAGTCAAATCCAACGTGAATATCTACTTTCGAACAGTCTTATTAGAAGCGCCTCGAGGATTTTCCTGTAATTCTTGTGTTTTGTCTTAAAAAAAAAAATATTAGTATTTCTCAAGACGCAGTTGGTCGACTCTCGCTTGAACACGTTAAATATGTTGGGGTCAAGTAATTAACTTTTTCTTTACTATAGTCGTGCTCGTTCATCACAACGGTGGAATTTCTTTTGTCAGCACGTAATAGTAGCATATTCTCATCATTGTTCAAAGCTCAGAGTTCAGAACTGGAATTATCTGACAATTTGTTAGACACTGGCTGTGAAAGAGTACACTATATGAATGTATATTGAACTTTATATTTGAATTTGAGTTTGTGAAAAAGAAAAATATATACTCAAAAGAAAATTCAACGTAATATTTCGAATAGAGAAGTACGATAATTCATTAATTGTTATTTTCTGGAGATCTATGGTGACCCTCAAATCTCCATTCACGATAATCATGACTTAAGTAGCAAGGTAATATAGGATAGGAAAAATAAATAAAAATAATATCTTTTATCTTAACTGGTTCCACGTGTGTGGAATATTTGATAGTGATACAAGGTAACAAAAACCATTTTTTATTAGCGATGTATAATATATAGTTGAGCAACAGATGAGTTTTTGACCACGATTATCGCTATTCCATTAAAACATACTTTTAGTCATTTAAAAAAAAATATCACCATACAAAAAAGATGACGTTTGTTTGCAAGCTTATATGAATTGAGATTTGAGCCCATTAAAAAATCAAAGAATGTACTTTGACTGTTGCTTTTTATTGTTATACTAATTCGTGGATATAAGAACGCAAAATCAAAAGTGATTTCTGTGTTACCCAATTAACGTAGGTGAAAATAATTATTTTTCTTCCCGTAATATAATGAAGGAAAAATGGATTGCTAGACAAAATAATTATCTGATTGCTAATATCGATGTAATACGTTGAATAGATAATGTCAAATATTGAAAGAGTATAAAAGAATCTGAGTGAAACTTCCGTCAAATCTTCCTAACTACTGCTAAAAGGAGTTGAAAATGAGTGTTTTTATCTGAAACCTTGATTGAGTTTGTATGAGTCTCATATCAAACTTATTCTATGATGTATATTCGGAGTACAAACTGAAACAGTGAAAGTTAGTTCTGCATATAATTTAATAAATGTGGAAATACTATTTGTTTCAGGCAGACGTTTTTTGCTTTCTTGCGAAAAAGTTCTTATGATTGATCTAGATAATTTTTTGGGATATCAGTAATATTTCTGATTTTCTTGCTTTTGTAGGTTTTTATATGCTAGGTTGAATCATGAATGCATTGTCAAATTAGATAAATAAAGCAGAACTCGATAAAAAACAGATATGCCGCTTATCCAGGATTAAAAACTGTAATTATAGCGGTGTGTTGTAAAGCTAATCAACAAGGACCGTTGAATTGAAAATCGCTTTCAATCTTCCTTTGTATCTTCAACTGTAAAGTAATCAAGTGAAACCAGGGCACAAAAACGATTGATGTTTATTTTAAAGCTAATTTGAAGTTTTTGACAAAAAATCACCAAAATGCAAGATAGCAATAAAAGCAGATTTTCAAGTTTATTTCTTCAGTATTTTCGAAACTGGATATTTGTTCGAACTAAAGTCATTTATTCCAGGAATATGCAACTTCTCTCAGGAATATAGGCTTTGAAAAAGGAAAGAAAAAATTCATTTAGGGTTGAAATTATGTATCACTGACTAAATCCTCGAAATGGGGACGGTACATAAAAGATTCTGAACCTCTGGATGTTTTTTGGTATGGGAATATTCGGACTGAAAATTTAAAGGTTTGTATTATAATACTTCTCAAAAACTTGGTGAGGTACATTAAAAAGACAACAGTGCTCCGATAATAATAATAATAATTTTTTGATTATCAAATCACTGAAACAATCAGAAATTTCGAAAAAAACAATTAAATTGTAAGATACTATATATATAGAAACAAAAAAACTAGAATCAATGTTTCGGTATGATTTAATAGTACCGTATCTGAAAAATCAGCAATTATGCCAAATGCCTACTCTCTCTCTCTCTCTCTCTCTTTCTCTCACCGTTGACGAGATGACATACCCGAATCTCAATAACCCTATATATTAAAAAAAAGTAGAAGGCTGAAATGGTAAATTTTGAAATTTTTCGAGTTAGTATCAAAATAAGTACCAAATATTTTCAAAAATTATGTGGTTTGACGTCGGTAATTTCGAAAGGAATGAATAACAGCGGAGATTAAGATATTCTTTTTCAGTTGAAATTCCAATATATGATGGGCACATTTATGAAAAATTCTTTTAGGAAAAAAAGTGAAAGTTTTTCTGTGAAGAAATTTAAATTTTTTTTTGGACTGAAGATCTCAGTAAAGATTTAGAATATATTTTTCATAAGTTCAATAGATCTAGTATGAATACAAATATTGTTTTCTCGATAAATCTATTTCTCGTTCGGAAAATATCTAAAAAATAAAGAATAAAAAATGTACCTACATAATTGCAGTTAACTATGACGATGTGATAAGTCCACATTTATGTGATTCACTTGGGAATACGAATACATAACGAAATGGCCTCCACTTTTTTCTGTAGGTAATGAGATATCTGCTTTTTGCTTTCACGAATAATTGAGATCATAACTTCCGTAAACAATTTACAAGTATATCATTAAAAAATAACTGCAAGTACCGAGTGAAAACCCTGTTTGTAGAATTTTTTTCGACATCAATGCCAACAAGATCGGTATATGAAGATGTATTGTGATTATTACTTCTAGACCCTCTTCACAAAGGTCGCAGCTGACTATCTGTCGAATAGAATGGTTGATACGCGAATATATGAACGACACATTTATAATGATGTCATCAGTACCAATCATAGGTCATTTGTGAAAAACGTCTTCTTGATATAATTTTCAATATTATTATTTAATATTATTTGACGGAATCACGAATTGGGTGATATCTAAGTTCACATAGATGTAGAGTAAGATATATATAAATAAATCCATCAAATTCAAAAGGTATATTTTCGTCATTCACTGTTTCAGAAAAACTGTCTGTGCACAGTTTTCCATCCATTAGCGAAAAATGTGTTTGAGAGATGATCGATCTTATTTTGAATAATTCCAATACTTGTATTTACTTATTTATATCAATGTATTTGTATATTTTGAATAAGAGATATACATTCTCACCTTCTTTAATAATTTGAAATTTTTCATGACAAAACCAAAGAATTCATAATATACAAAAACCCGATTCATTTCAATGGCTAATCATTATACTGAAGGTTACAGAAGCGAATGGAGGTAACATGGTTTATTTTTCACAAAAGAAATAAATCACGTCTTCAAAGAAAGAAGGAAATTGAAGTATCAATGAAATTAGAGAAAAGTAGATCATCTACATAATGATGTTTCAAAAACAAAAGATAATTACGTACTCCAGTGAGATGTTACATAAAAATTTCATTATAGCCCAATTGTCATAATTTAAATCAATGAAAGGTACAGTCAAAAAAAAAATACTTCATTTGAAGAAATATTAGTCACTTCTGCGACTAATATAAATGAATTCAAAATAAAATTACATCGTACTTCCATTATTGAATGGGGTTTATAAATCTGAAGGGTTTTTGAAAAAACAATGACTGTTTGTTAGGAGATATATAACAATCTCTATACCTTGATATATGCGGTAATCTATGGTCTTTTTTAACGAAAAGTATCAGAATCCTTGACATGGATTCAATCAAAATTGTTAATTTTGATACATATCACCATAACCTCTAACCGCATTAGACAAGGTTACTACCGTACCGTATATAAAAAATTAATTGGATTAACACCCACTTAATTGTCTTGACGGAAATAATAAAAATGAATAAACGAATAATAAAAACGAATTTTGAAGGCAATCATTGATTTAGAGAGTAATTTAGAATTGTCTATTGAAAAAAACAGCAGAAAATGAAGAAGAAGGGGGTTCGTTCCGTTTTTTTAATTAGCTTGTAAAGATGTCCCAGGCAAATTCTGCAAGGTTTTTCGTATGATTTTTTTCTATAGCAAAAAACTTCTTCAGAAGTATGATAGAACTGACCGATAGTTGATGATAATCCATTATAACATATTCAAAAAACACATTTCCATGTGAGATTTTAACTCCATTTTAATAAACTACGAAAACGGCGACAAAATAATGTTTGTCTCCCACTTTAAAAATGGGTTTCATTATTCTAACTGAATACTATTAACTATTAGACGAAGAATATACTCATCTAATTAATAACTAACTAGAGAAGAGATTTTGTTTTGTGCTACATTACGAGTTTGCTGATGTAAATAATATCGATGAAGTCACGATGAATGCAGTAGAATACCATGCAATATTGGAGCATAACTTATTAGAAAAATTTTCTGATCAATTTTTATATAATGATAATATCTCTCGTATTCATACGTTTTTAAATATTGAGCACCAGATGTGTTGCAATGAATTATGCAGATTTACCTGAGTCAACATAATAGTAATTAGTATTTCGCAAATACGAAAATTGTACAATGTTTATGCATCGATGTAAATCATCTCTTGCATTGCATGATTATTGAACACACCAATGTGAAAGGTTCTCGCTTGTTAAACATATCCACAAAATGTAGATATTTATAATTCAGACTGACCCATCATGGATACATGATTCGTTGATAAATTATCTCTAGTAATGTAATTTCTATTGCAAATTACAGTTCAGACAATTTGATAGAGATGGTTATAATAACAGTGTATCTCACAAACAGAAAATATATGAGATATTATTATTCATATATTATATTATCTTCACCTTATTTCTAACAGATGCAATTTTTCATTTTATTTCCTTATATTTTCATGAGAAAATTTTATTTCATACTCCTCTTTCAACACAATCAGAAAAATATACTTCCAAAGTAATTTACCATTTGGCTAAACCCAGTTACGTTAACTATGATTCATTGCGATAATATTTTGGTTGCAAGATATGAAACAACTCTTCCAGAGAAATGTATTATTATCAGAAACCCTAACAGTAATAGAAAAACAATTTTTATCTATTTCTGTCCCCATTATTGATTTTGAAAATGGACTACAATACACCAATACAATTTGTGATAGAACTGACTGATACTGATAATAACATACCTATTCAAAAAACACACTCAAATGTGAGATTTCCATTTAAAAGTTTACAAAACCACGACACGTGTTTCGATATACGATACCATCTTCGGACGTCACAATACTGTTTGTACAAATTCTGTGTCGTGCTTTTATAGTAAGTTGAATCGTTATAACTTTTACTTCCTGACAAATTTCTACATGATGAATTCATTACCTAAATTATTTACGTATCTAGGAACAACTCCTAAGACTGGAGAATATTGAATACAATTTTTGCATGTGCCTTAGTTTTACCTATTTCTAAGATCTGTCATAATCATCAATTCGAATCTATTTGATCATTGAGCAAAAATTCCGAATTTTTATATCTACTGATTTCGAATCATTTCAAAATGTCCAGATTTGATCCTTTCTCTTCCAAATGTAATACGTCATAAGCAAATCGTCATAATCGTTATTGAACTCATGCCTCTCTATCAAAAGATGGTTCGCAAATTTTGAATTGGTCTTTCCATTCAGAAAACTACTACTTCTATGATATTTTATTCTTTTGGAAAAAGTTCTTCCGGTTTGTCCGATATAAAATTCTAAAAAAAAACACCAGTCAACTTGTGTACTCCCCATCTATTCGTCACTGGAATTTCAACTTTATTGTTTTTAATGAATTTACTCAATTATTTGTTCTGTAGGCTCCAATTCTTTGTTTTTCAAAGCGTATGTCGCGGTTTCATAAACTTTCAAGTGTGTTTTTTGAATGAATCAAAATTATTTGATATTTTCATAATATTTGGCGTAATCTCTAATACGTATATCAAAACACGTGTCGCGGTTTCAAGTGGAAATATTAAATTAAAAAGTGTGTTTTTTGAATATGTGAAAGTAGCTGTTTCGGGAGGTTTTTTTTTCAGTTTGTATCTGGAAGTTACAGTGCCGAAGCCTTCGAAAAAGGTAAAAAGTGAAAGAAAATAGTAGTAGAATGAAATCCATCGGAAAAGAAAGAAAATAAGACAAAAATAAAAGGAAAAATAATTTATGAAAGAACCAGAAAAACAATGCAGAAATGCAACGATATTTTCAAAGGATTCGTATTTGAAACTATCAGACGTGAAAAATATATTTTTTAATTTCCAGAAACTGGTTAGAGGAAATGAATGTCATGATTATTTAAATTCAATTGATTCAAAATAACCAAAATATCAATATTTCGACCCACAATTATGACAGTTTTTATAAGTATCACTGGAAATTTTTATCGAGGTCTCAATTATGTTTACAGGAAATATTTTATTAACCTATTTGGTTGTTAATTATAGTAGTATACTTCAATTGAAAAAAAAATTTCTGTTTATCAGTGCAATATGGAATCTTACGTGTTTCAAGTAATTGAAGTGGAAATTTTCATAAATAGCTTTAAATTTTACATAATGATATAAAAAAGGTTTCGTGTTCGAGTTTTTTCGTTTTTTGCATTTTCTGAAAAGATTTGCAATAGTAATGTATAATTTTTTGACATCATTCAAAAGTAGAGATTTTAACGAACAAGAACCATATCGATTTAAGAAAAAAAGGTATTTTGATTTTCGATTAAAAATTAGAATACTTTTTCTCGATATTAAATCAAAATAATGGGAGAAAAAATACAGTGTGTTTGAGACATGAAAAGGTGAGTTTCCACCAAATTTGATGTTAATTTTTTTTGTTGAAGATGAAAATAAAAAATCAGTTATTTGAATTTTTCGCATAAATGCTGAGATTATGTTGAAAAAGTGTAAATACAAAAGTTGTAGATCTTTTTGATACCTACAACTTTCGCATAACTTTTTCCATGGGACTAGTAGTTTTGCCGGAAATCGCGATGAACCGTTTTTTACCCTTCAAAAACTCATCTCCTTCCACTTCTCGACCTCAGGTCGCCCAAAAATTATTTTACTTTTTTTTTGGTTTCAAAATTTATCGGCACTGGACTATGATGTGACTTCACCTTCTTCTTACAACTCATAAGCGCATTACCCAGGAAACCTAATTAGAGTCAGAGTCACTGTAATTCAGAGAATCTTGATAAATAGATCATACCCAAACACTCCACAGCTTTCTTCACTCGGAGTTTCATATACAACGCATTCATTCTTTATGATGCACTTGAAAACAGTTCAATGTATCGGTATATGAAACTTTCAAACAAACATTTTTCAATACCTTTTTTTCTCAAACTTCTAATGGTAGCTTCTTGTGAAACACATTACTGATCAGTACTGATCATAATTTATAAGAGTCCTTGATCCGTACGTCAAGAACAGGAATCAGAACAGGTAATTTACTAAGGATAAGGAAGCCAACTGCGTTGATTATGAACAATTATTTTTCATTGTAACTTCAATGTTATTAATGAGCGCATCACAAGTGAACTGTAATCAGGAATGAACTAATTTGTTTCATTCAACAAATGAGAGTCAAGTGAGTGCCTATCATACGTTCGTGATTCTTCACCAACATTTAGGCAATTATGTTTGAAGTGTACAAAATTAATTGTATAAGTGTTTCAGAACTACGAGTATACGCATATACTCCTAGAAAACAATATATTTTGGAGGCAGATGACAGATTGAAAATTCATTGAATTCGAAATCTATGTATGAAACATTTTTTCAGTGAATGAAATATTACTACATACTGCAATAGCCTCAACAAATTGTATTTCACAGTTCAATACCCGCGTTTCGTCACTACTACCAATCGAATTTAATATTTTATTGTCATAACCTTGAAATTGAACATACCTGCTAGAAATTTCACGAGGCACCATGTTTCCACCGGAGTCAAACTATGATGGTAAAGATGAAGGAAACTCACTTGACTGTCCTTCTTACGCAACACGAAAAATAGTGTGTCAGCGAATTCGGTGAGTTTCGAAATATAATACCACCAGCATAGGTTGGCCATCTACAATATACAAATTGGTGAAATAGCGTTTACTTGGGATACACCTGAAATGGATGACTTTACGTTTCAAAATGATAATGATTTCTAGTAAATGCGATGAAGTACGGCTGATGGTGCTGTATACTGAAACATAATCATTCAATAATATTGACAAATAATAAAACATATTCTGAAAGACATTTCTTTTATGGGGGACTTGACACTTCCTATTGTTTTTTTGGGCATATGACCTACGATCTGAAAAGGGTCCAATTAGTCTACAACTTGAAAACATTAATGAGAAATACGGGTGAAAGAACGAAATATTATATTTATAATATACCTTGTTTCTGTGGAAAAAGTTATATAGGTGAAACCTCAAGATCTCTAGATGTAAGAAAAAATGAAAAGCGTGAATATATGAGAAAAAACAAATGGCAGGACCGGGGATACCGGAGCATATTCTAAAATTATCTGGTGATCACGCTATAGAATTGAGTAAAACAAACATTATCACCAAAGACACTCATGAGAAAATTGAAAAACTCGAAGAATCCGCATATATCATTTCAGCAGTTAACAAGTGTTTTTCGAATGCTCTATGGCAGGGGTTCCCAACCTTTTTGCACCTGCGGACCACTCGACTTTTTGAGAAAAATTGGCGTATCACCAGATCCAAATATTTTAATAAACGTATAGTATTTACTCTTCAAAGAGTGTTCAAAGGCTTTTTTAATTGAATTCCTGAGAAAACTTCATATTTAATGGTTAGATATTTGTTTATTTATAACATGCTTATAATAAAGGGGAAATAAAAAGATTGAAATGATATTAATTTACAGTTTTATTTATTACCCACAGGTCTAAAAACATACAAATAAAAAATTATTAAAAAATCAGCAAAAAATTAATCATCATTCAAAATAAACTTTTATAGTCTTTACTGCGGAACTTGTTGTTTGCCTGTGATTAAAATATCAACATTAGGAGTAATGGCACTTATCTTCACTCTTAACTTCTCTTCAACACTTATTCTGCTTATATATTTATTTTTTATGTATAAGAGTTCAGAAAATCCACTCTCACACAAGTAACTCGTAACAAATGGCATCAAAAATAGCAGAGCTTGCCGGAAG
>WOGL01001112.1:0-12203 GCA_015342145.1 Leptinotarsa rubiginosa
GGAATCGATTTTTTTACTGAAAAATGTGCTAGAAGTACGCCCAAAAAAGTTATGAATCTTTAAAAAAGAAAAAGACGTGTAGGTGGCGCCCCCTACGAGTAAGAGCAATAAGAACATCAGGTTCGAATTCAACACCTCAAAAACCTCCTATTACCAAGTTTCGTTTAATTAAGTTCAGTATCTCAAAAGTTATTTGAAAAAAACGAAAATAAAAATAAAACTTCAACATCCTGTATCTTGGAAACGAAGCGTTTCCGGACATTTATTTATCTGGACAATTCATATTAGAATATTGTGAGGAATCACCTCCTGAAGTTTGTCAAGGTACTTTTGAATCACCCTGTATGTAAGTATCTTTTTAGATTTGTGATACCTTGTGATATATATTAGTATCTTTTTATATTATTTCTCATATTGTATATTGTCTATATTTCGTAAAGAGGAGTTTGCCCGTTTATAAATAAAATTAAAAATAAAAATAAGATAAATAGTTATATTTTTCCAAATACAATTCAAATTAATATCTTAGCAGATAAGATGAAATTAGAACTATCGCATGATATTCCAAAACATTCCACAGCATTCTAGACTGTTGTGGAATGTTTAACAATGGCCTGGGATGTTCCGAAATATTCCTGAATGCTTCAGACTGTTCCACTATGTTCTGTAATATTGTGGAATGCTTTCGAATACCGTCGAAATTTCTAGACTGTTCTAGAAATTTCTTAGTCGCATACCTGTCTTCAAAAGCACTGAAAATTTTCCTGGATGGAAGACAAAAGATTATCACAATATGTCCGGAAAAAAAACGTTGGCATATAATTTCTGCTACCTATGCGAAGCCGGGTCGGGTAACTAGTGAGTTACAATAATAGATCTACTAAGATACATAAAAAACACTTATTCACAACTGCCAATGATTAGCAGCAAGATATACGAAGACTTCAACCTGTTGGATATTTAAAAGCCTATGATGAGCTTCGATTACCGTTTTGTCAGAGACAATATAAATTTACCAGTAAACGTTCATCTGATACGTTAAACGGCGTGAAATTTGCATATATGAATCCCCACAAATTAAATGTTTCTGCATTTTAAAAGATTTATGAAAGTATTATTATCCTTCACACAACATATTTTACTTTACACCAGTCAGCAAGTTTAGTTTCGATTTCTCGAAAAAATATATAATTACATGCAAATGACTCTGTGTTATCTTCGGTTTATCGTGTTTTGCATTTGTCTTGGACCCTTTTTCCGTGAGACAGCTCGTGTGTAAGTTTGTATCAATTTACTATTGCGGCAGGCCATTAAAGGTACATATAAGGGAAAAACAGATTTTTTTTATTCCGAACAATTAATCTTCTTGTTTCTACAAGTACATTCACACATTGCTGATTTTTCAATGAGAGTAACTGAATCTGACAAATGATCCTTTTCATATTCAAACAACACTTTATCATGAGATTTTCACTGTACCCTTTCTGAAACAAATTTGAATAATTTTCCACCTATTTGATGGTTAATAATCTTAGCCGACTTTAGATATAAACTAATCACAAACTCAAACATTAGGAAAGAAATTCAATAAACAAACCAATTTAAATGGACATATATCAAAAAAATCATTTGAGTTCACTTATGAACTAATTACCTATCTCAACATTAGGAAAAAATTAAAAAAGAGGAGAAGAATTGAAATGCATTTGGTCATTCAGTAAATCATCAGAATTCTTGAATCAATTAATTTCCAAGCACTCCAAAAGATTGAGTTCCAAATCTTCATCTTCCAGATGTACTTAATACTAATGTCCCTCTGATAGAAGATGCTTTATAAATGTGAAATTAGTCTTCACACTTGAGGTAATAATACTATGCTCTTTTATTCTTTGGGAAAAAGTTTTCCTCGTTCGCTCAATATAAAAATTTGGGCAAGAACCACAAGTCAGCTCAGATACTCCTGATTTCATTTCAAAAAGGCGGTGAAGAACCTACTTGTTGATAGACCCTATTATAGTTTGGAAGAGTATTTTAGCGAATCCTTTCAACAATATATTAACAATATATTAGCAATTTATTCTTTGTACTATCACTTTATACATGATGGTATTTTATCTATACATTTTTAGAACTTTATGTATATTTACATTTATACATTTTTGGAACTTTTCTTATATCTACATTCATACTTTTTTAGTACTTTTTCTATATTAACATTGTATTTCTTGGACTTTGTCAATAAGATGCTAATCTTCGGACAATAAAGTATGTTTTGATTTGATTTGATATATCTGAGAGAGAAGTTCCATCTTTGTTGTTTTCATTCGATTTGTTTAACGTGATATTTATTTTGTGAGCCAGGTCCAAGTATTTTTTTAACGAGAGATACTTCCCATTTCATAGTAATATTCCTCATATTCAGGATTCATTTCATAAATATACAGACATCACTATATTCGTAATAGTTGCAATGCAAAATTTCTAAATACTGCACTTTCGAAAATACTTCTAGTTTATGGGATATTTCAGATTTTTCATAATCAGGTACTGCAAACACGCTAAAAAGTGTATGCCCAGGATTTGATGACGTCAACGAAGGCCGTTTTTGTCTGGTACTAATTGGCGAAGGTTCTACCGGTCAGAAAGTTATCAAAGTACTTGAAAATATGGTAGTAGGTTTGCAAGAGGTCTGGGGAGTATCATGGGTGAGGTAGAACTTCGATGCTAATTTCGTTTAATTTTTAGACGATGATTAGTGAAATGTCAGGCGGCCGTTGTAGTGGAGCAGAATCGGACATCTTCTATTGATCAGCGCCAGTTCTCGATACATTCCTTCGATTTTCTCACAATAGAATTCAGCTGTGATGGTTTGGTTACTTGCAGAACCAACCGCTTATCACCATGGTCTTTTTTGCATTTCATTAGTTCGGACTTCCATTGTCTAATATGATGTCTAATTGATTTGAAACCCCTGAAAGAATCTGTAAAAAATTAAAAAGATTAGCTGAAAATTAACTATTATATTAAGCAAAAGACTGAAATTACAATGAAATAAAATACAAGCCACAACCAAAAAATCAAAAATTGAACTATGAGATGAAAATTTTTAAAAAAATAACTAAAAATTCAAACATTCCAAACCAAGTAACTTCACGACATTTCGATTGTTAGTATCCACAATCATCTTCGGGTGATAACTAGACCTACTCCTCCGGTATCTGACTATTTATAGGTCATTCGAGTGCTTTCATCTATCCCCTCTTCCCTCTCACCGCTTCATCAGTTTTAGCGGGAGCTGACCGTTTGGCGGGAGTTGGTCGTGTTCCGCTTGATTAGAGGTTTCCATATGTTGTGTATCTCTACGCTAGCTTGGCTAAATGCGTTCAATTCATATCATATCAGACAATGGAAGTCCGAAGTAATGAAATGCATTATGTAATTGTTATATACAGCTGTAGTCTGGAAAACAAACTGTGTGCACAGGCAGGAACGAAAATAAAAATCAAACAATTAAACTTACTATAGTATAATTTTTTCCAACACATTTTATATTTTTTATTTATAGTATACACATTTATTACAATACTGAAAATGTTTCGATTCTTCTTCATGGTATGGAAGCCATAACTAAATGATCTATTGACATTTTTTAAATCAAAATTATCGAATATGGAAGACGATAATGATTTTGTTGCTATTATGGAGCCGCATAACCTTATGAAGTTACTCTAAAGATATAGGTACTTTCTGAATACTTACTGAAACATTATTGAAAACTGAATTACACTTTACTACTAAATTTACAAAGTTGACTATTTTGTTTGCATGATTTCCATCAGTTTTCTTTCACATATGTTTCAATTCATATTCTATAACAGTGAGTTATCGAGTCTTCAAATTGTACATATTCATAACGTTGATGGGTTCAGTTAAATTTTTTAGCGAATCAATATATTGTATTAGAAACTATATAAGTGAGTCAATGAATAATATAATTTTGGCAGTTTCAACAATTTTTGAAAGTTTGTACATTTGCACACATCTGATAAATCTATTATTGAATTGACTAACATCAAATCACAACATTATTGAAAGAGATGATTAAACCACTGAAAAATCAAAAATTATATGTAATTTCGAAATGAATAGTAAAAGTATATGGACATCAATTTGATCAATATGAAAATCAACAATAATATTCTCATACTTACGAAGTCGTAAATATGACGTTTGCTATTTTGTCTTATGTCTCAACATTTTGACGAAAACACACAATTCAGTTTTGTTCAAAAAAATATTTCAGGGAAAAAATGAAAATATCGAGTGAAAAGTTGAATCATAGCAAAACCTACAACCTGACAATTTTATGGTTTTGCAAAATCTTGACTTGTATTGAGAAATGTTATTTTTTATCGATATTTCATATCCGTATTTTTATTTGTTCACGATTTCTTTTTTCATCGAAATCTTCACTTTCTTCATAATCTTGATTTTTTTTTGAAATGTCGAATTATCTGGATCTCGACTTTTTCTTGATACCCCGATTTTTAACAAAAATCTATATTTTATCTCTCTTTCACTCGAGATTTCGATTTTTATGAAGACCTTGCCTTTTGCAGAACTCGACGTTTTCACCATATCTTAATGTTTTACTGAATATTTTGCATTTTTTCGAAATCACACATTTTTCAAGATCACAACATTCTCAATAATTCGAACTCTACTCAAGGTATCAATTTTTTTCCAGTGTTTCTACTATTATTCAATATCCTGATTGTTTTTCAAGATCTTGACTTTTTCAAGACCCTGCCTTTTTTTCAGTACCTCAATTTTCATTCAAATCTCTATTTTTTCTAAATATCTCACACCAAGATCTTGACTGTTAAGATCTTGATTTTTCCAGATCGCGACTTTTTCTCAATATCTCGATTTTTACTCAAAATTTTGAATTTTCTTGAAATCTTGATTTTTTCAGAATTTGACATATCCTAGATCTCAACTTTTGCTCAGTATCTGGAACTTCACTCAATATATATACATTTTGCCAATATCTATCTCGAAATTTCATCCAATATTTAAAATTTAATCAAGATTTCAACTTTCCAGATTTCGATTTTTCTCAATGTCTCGATTTTTACTCAAGATTTCGATTTTTACTCAAGATTTCGATTTTTTCATGACCTCAATTTTTTCTCGGTATCTCGAGTTCTACTCAATATCTCGATTTTTTCAAGATTTATGTCGCTCTAGATTTTTCCTATTTTCGAAATCTTGACTTTTTCTTAGTACCTCGATTTTTATTCTAAATCTCGATTTCTTCTCGACACCTAACTTTAGCTCAATATATTGATTTTTTTTGAGATTTTGGCTTTTTTTCCAGATTTTCACTTCGTCTGAAAATCTATAAAACATCGTAAGCATATATCTATCCCTACGATTTGAAATTTCATCCTTAAAATTTTGATAACATTCCAAATATTAATCGAATGAAAAACATTTTTTTTTACCAAGTCGATGAGCTGTATTACAAGTCAATCGCAATCAAGGTTGCGTGTTTTGTACTTGAAATTGCCTCCGTATCCACTGTATTTCCCACAAGTGGTAAACAAACTATATTGTCGAAAACATAAGATTACAAATTAATAGTCGAAATCTGAAATAAAAGTTCAGATTTTGAGATGACTTTGAAATTTCTGGAAAAGTAGACAGACAACAAAAAGTTTGAACCTTCTGAAACCTGATTTCTCTTCAGTTTGTTTCAGTATTGACTTTTATTTCCAAATCTTAACAATTTTCCATCATCTCAAAAATTTTTTAATCCAAAAAAATGTATTTATATGTTACTCTCAGGAATTATGGACATTTGCAAAACAAGTATAAATTTCCCCAGAATGTTGAAAGAGTGGGGAAAATGTGGCCATTTTACGACTTCGTAAATTTTCAAATTCATTACAATAAATAACATTTGAATAAAGTGGAATGATAATATGACAAATAGACTACATAGATATACATGTTACTTGCAACAATCAACATTATATTCGGTTAATAAATATATGGAAGCACCTCGTTTTGGAAGGTTTTAATGTACTTGCATCTGAACAAGCATGAATAAACTCTAATGTCAAATCAACATTTTCTATACACATGAATTATTGCGTTAGCTACACATTTTATCCACCTAATTCAAATTATATCTTTCAAATGACATATACTTCAAGATTTTTATACATTCAGTGATATGGAGAAATGGATATGATATCACTTACTTTAAAAAGACATCTACAACATATTTCTGAAAAGGTTACCAAATCCTTTCATATTTGGAACCCAACCACCACGTAGGCTTTATGAGGAAGACTTCCTTATTCACACATAATGTACGTTTTCATACGTCATGATTCATCCACTACTTCATTCTTCAATCTAGAAATCTAGGTATCGTAAATATATAATATTTTTCATTCTAAAGTTTTTTTATTCCTAATCAAGTATGGAAATCGCGAGTTGATACCACTCAAAAATTGCCACAGAATTTTTTCATGTCATCTTAGTCCAATACAATCAAAAAGCCATGAGAATCAGTATTATTTTGGGTCTTTTAGGAATTAGTTCAACGGAAAATGAATGATTTATTACTTGTATTTGGCTATCCACTTAGTTGAAAGGATCAGAAAATTCTATTTGTGTTTGGTATATCACATCGAAACTTATTTGAATTATCAATACGATAAAATCTCATTCCAACAATCCATCATGTTCTCGAAGTTAAAATGTCATCTATAATCTGATATTCTGCGAACGCTATTGTCTTGGGTTAATTAAAGTGTTCAAAATAATTTGGAAATGTATCTGGGTAGGTTTGAGTGTATCTGGGTCAGATTAAAGTGCCCAAAATGTTTTGGACACTAAAGCTGACTCAGATACACTTTAAATGACAGAGATACATTTACAAATTGTTTTGAACACGTCAACTGACCCCAGATACACTTCAACTGACCCAGATTCATTTCTAAAGCATTTTGAACACTTTAACTAAGCCAGATATATTTCCGAAATGTTTTGAATACTTCATTTGACCCAGATACCCTTCAACCGACCCAGATACATTTCAAGAATGTTTCAGATAATTTACCTCATCCAGGAAGGTACACTTTAACTGACCCAGATACATTTCCAAAATGTTTTGAACACTTCAACTGACCCAGATTCATTTCTGGAGCGTTTTGAATACTTTAACGGAGCCAGATATATTTCCGAAATGTTTTGAATACTTTATTTGACCCAGACACACTTCAAGCAACCTAGATACATTTCAAGAATGTTTCAGATAATTTAACTGATCTAGATACACTTTAACTGACCCATATTCATTTCCAAAATATTTTGAACACTTCAACTGACCCAGATACACTTTAACTGACCCAAATTCATTTTCAAAGCGTTTTGAACACTTCAACTGACTTAGATATATTTCCGAAATATTTTGGATACTTTATTTGATCCAGATACACTTCAACCGAACCAGATACATTTCAAGAATGTTTTAGATAATTTAACTGATCCAGATACACTTTAAATGACCCAGATATATTTCCAAAATGTTTTGAATACTTTAACTTATAAATTGAATAGCTCGTCTTAGGTAATACAATTTCAACATGTATCCTTCAAATGCAAATTTCTGATTTCGTTGTCATCGTTGTCATCAACAAAATAACTTCAACTGATAGCTAGTTTGGCCCTTTAACCTGATTGGTGTTTATCACAATTTATAATCAAAGAGGTTCCCAATAAAACTTACAGTATGTTCTCAAATTCTACTAACTTCTTGGTGAAAAATATACTCCTGCACAATAACTTCCAGTTTGCTTTACAATAAAGTCTCAGGAATCCATAATCAGAATTTTCTCAACATCAACCTTTCTACAAAAATAAGAATATTGAATTTTTTAATGCAGATTACTATTTGAGAGTTATTTGAGTTTCCAATAGTAATAATTTTTACAAAGACACCTGAATAAACACTTTTGTGACTATGTTTATACTGGATATACTGGATGACCACATTTTCAAGAGAAAGTATGGTAACTCTTCAATCTAACGATGACGATGGATAAAAATTGTTTTTTAGGTTAGATTGTATCTTATTGTCTGACTTAGATCGACTCAGACACTTTAATATTTTTTTATTTCGATAGGTTTATTAATAATGAAAACATGAGAGAGAAAATGATAACAATATTTTAATGATGATTCATATTTACTTATAATTCACGGTATTTCAACGACAACCTAAAAATTTCGAAGAACAACGTGTATTTTTGTTTCGAAGGAGGTTATTTTGATGTTGCCTCTTGAAAATTTATGATTTTAATAGTGCTGAAATAAAAAACGAGTTTCAATATACCAAAAGTTCATGTACAGCATTCATAAATTCATATAATAATAACAGCTGGTATCTTTCCCGGTCCAACGGCGTTCAGAGATAGTTGGGACGAGATAATAGGATTTTTTTATATTCGTGAAATTAGTTTTTATATCGAAAAGTGGTCATTTATTTGGTCATACTGTACAAATGGGCAGGATCAACCGTACAACAATGAATTACCTTGAACCCCTTATTCTAGGGCACTGGGTTCATTTTATGATTACCGTCTCATGAAACCATTAATTCATATTGCATGACAAAATAAATGATACTTTTTGATTAAAACACATTATTGCACAAAAGCCATTCAGGAACTTATCACATTTGCATATAGATGTTACTTTTCTGGAAATGAGAATTTTTCCTATTATCCTTGTTCCTTTTTTTTGTACGGCGTTCAAAAAAAAGTTCCAAGTCGTTAATAATATATGAATTCATGAAAGCCGTAGAAGAACTTTTGTTAAATTATCCTCTCCCACGTTTCCAAGATTTTCTTTTGCACTACCTATAACTGACGAAAAAAGTTGGCAACTGGCGAAAAAAAATTCTGCTCAAGAACTATAAGAATAACATATTTTTGAATGGTTTCGATTGACCCTCCAAAAATTTCGCATGTTCTTATTGTCTGTCCGTTTGGAACGCCCTGTCTCTTCAATGCAAATGCTCTTCCTTCGGAACCTCGATATTTGAAAGGATTAAGTATAGTTCAAGAATTGATTATACCCAATACAAAAATGACCACCGTGTAAAACGGAAACCGAAAACATTTTTAAGAGGGTTTTTAGAAAAATAAAAAAGTGCACGAATAATATAAATGAAAATGAATATTAATCACATCTGAATGAAGGAATCTACATTCAGTTTCTCAACTACTAGGTCAAGATTTAGGGAAAATTTGGTAACCTTTAAAAAACCTTCGAAGCTCTCCATTTTGGAGTGTAAAACTCACGTTCACACATCGAGAGGTAGAGATGTATTTAGTTACGATGAACTAGCCTATTTCCATCTACTTTAACTATAATCTCCAAAATGAATGGCCTCGGTTGAACATCAAACAATATACATGGAAAACATTGATTTTCAACAGCGGATTTACATGTCTTGACCAAGCCGGTCCATTTCGTTTAGCAGGAAATCGATGTCCGCTTCAGTTACGGCAGCAGAAGAGATAATGTTCCTGTAGAAGTTGGGTCTTCTGTCGTCCGGTTGGTAACCCGTCATTAGAGTTCCTTCTTCCATCATTTTCGCTTTCAATCGAGGACACATCTAGAAAATGGAAACCAAAATTTGTCTAACAACCATGAAACAAACAAGATGATTTGGAAAGATAGTAAAAATCAAACTAATACTCAGTAGAATGAGATGATATCCAGAAATAGTGTAACAAATTCATTGATATAACTATTTCCTTCAATAGATATAAAATACTAGTTTCCGACGTAACAAAGATACAAGATATTTTTTTATATTAATTGTATTTTTCAACATAGTCTCCTTTCAACTCTATCAGCTTCTCCCAAATAGTACTCGGCTTATTTCCCTGCAAAATCTCGCTAGTCAAGTTTTCTTCAATAAACACAGGCCAATAACAATGATGTCAAAAATATCAGCACAAATAAGAACTTCATGCAGATTACAATTCATTCAGTTTCACTCATCTTCTGATAAAGCTAACTTGGTTACAGAAACGCGCGTCGATAAAAAGTGCTCCAGTTTTGGTGTATGCTTACTTCAGCTGTTATATTTTGAAAGGTTCATGTGGTTCACATGGATCTCAAATTCATTTTTGGATATGAAATCAAGTAATTTGAGTGTGAATAAATTTACCTCTCCAAGTTTTCTTTCTCTCTCGGGTCCGTGGGGTTCTTTGCGGAGGCGCTTAGGAATGTACCAGAAGGACACGTTTACCATTTCTGGTTCCATGATGAGATAGAATTTGTCTGGCTGTTCCTTGATGCGTTTCACCATGTACTCAGAAAGTTCCATGAGTCTGTCCATGTGCTGCTCGAATCCTTCATCGCCCTAAAAAAAAGGGTTTTCGATTTGCATTTGTTGATATTTTAGATACCTGTGAAGGAGGAATTATGAATATTTCAATGGAGATAGGTTGTGGAACATAGGGAAGTGGAGATATGGCCAATGCAATTCAAATGACCGTGAGGATATTTCTGGGCTGTCAGGCAGCCGCTCCTCGTAGGTGGGGATGTTTCTCTAAAGCTCCACCTCTTTATCTCTTGTTCCTCGGAATTGATGAGAAACTAAAAAATGAAGTGATACAAGGTGTTTCACTACTCGAATTAAAAAGCTTGACTACCGTTTTCACTATAGGAAACCTAATATTTTCAACGCAAGGTTTGATTGAAGAACATCTTTCCGCAACTGCTTTTAGTTTCGCTGCCGATACCAATTCAACTGAAAAGTATGAACTTTTCTGAGCCGGACTCATTTAAGCGAAGAGATCATCAAAATCATCAACTCAAAATGAAGATTTTCCTCAATTACATTCAGCGACGAAAGAACTTCAGACCAAGCAATGCTAAAGAAAGACCTTGAGAATACTAGTATTCTCCAGAATTTGTTTTTTTCCTCTTTTGAAACTTTACCAGAAATTTCATGCTTCGAAGTATTCTCTTTGGCCTCTGATTCATTCAATTCGTTGTTCTTTTTGGATAAAATTTTGAATGTTAATTTAAATGATATAAATATTATTGGAGTTTTTTCCCAATAATAAACCGTTATTTTAACACCTCGACACGTGTTTCGATTATTTCGATTACCAAGTATTCATCATCATGAGGAAGATTAAATATTCAATCTTCCTTTTCGTCATATTAGTCCAACCTGTATAAATCGATGACCTAAGCGTGAAGTATGATTCAGAATTTGCATACAGTTTCATTAAGTTGGAAACATGAAAAACTTTTTTTATTGTTAATTGAAAGACAAATAGTTACTTTTCGTATTCTGTTCTGAGAGGTCTAGAAGGCCTACGTTCATTCATCGGTTGTACAACAAACTCCCAATTATTAAAAAAAAATGATACGCAACTACGCAGCTGATTATAAAATACAAAATGTTCTACTACGTCTCCTACTTTTCTATGTCTTATATATCAATTTTCTCCATGTACATTTTTATGCACACTAGTTAACATATCCCCAGTGGCGCAATTGGTTAGCGCACGGTACTTATAAGACAGTAGTCGTGAGCGATGCCGGGGTTGTGAGTTCGAGCCTCACCTGGGGAACTATTTTTTAAATTTTTTTTCAACTGAAACTATTTCTCTGTAGGATAACGAATAACATCGACTTAGTTTTTAATTACACACTTACCTTAGCTCTCCATTGCAGCCACAACTTGAAGATATCGTTATGACGGCCGCACTGAATAACTTTGTCGCCAGTGTCATAACGAATGTCATATAACTTGTCCTGCATGAACAGGTAATCAGCAGACATCTGATTGCAACTCATAAGTAGCCCCTGAAAATTTGAAATGACGGTTAACCATTTATTCAATAAATTTCAGCCCATTATCAACTTCTAGATAAACGTTCAAGAAGCGAATAAATTTTTACACAAATAGTTATCACAGAGGTCTTTAGAAAGATACGTCTATACAGGGTGTAACATAAGTACGTTAAAATATTCAAGTGACGTATTCCTCAGGCAATTTTGAGAAAAAAGTCTATATGAACTTGTGTCCGAAAATGCTTCGTTTCGGAGATACGGGGTGTTGAAATTGAATTTTTTTGTTCGCTTTTTGAAAATAA
>WOGL01001113.1:0-12202 GCA_015342145.1 Leptinotarsa rubiginosa
GGATAAAATTCAAGTATAAAAGTATCATGTTCAGTTCTATTTGATAAGAAAGGCAATAGGGTTGCATCATTCTTTACTACCAACTTCTTTAATGGTCTTGATTACTCGCTTGATAGATATTTCAATTCTCTATCCAAGTCCGATAATCCATTTCTGAGTAATTAGTTGTTTTATATTCTGCAAACTATAAATATCATTATTTCAAGAAAAAAAATGTATTCAACTCGTTCAAGTTTTTGCAATAAATGTTCACCACTGACTTCCTTCCTATAATGTTTTTTTTACAAATTCTCTGGGACAGACTGCAGTTGAGTAACATATATTTTAGATTTCACGGATCCCCATGAAAAATCTAAGGGCGTCGTATTAGGTAAACTAGCAGGTTATTATAAGAGACAACATTTGCATATCCACTGGTTTTGATAATTGTCATCCAACAATTTCAAACCAGCCTGTGATAATAAAGAGATATCTCATATGTCTGAATCATAATATCAGCTGAAAACTCGGAGCCCACTAGATCATCTGAAATGACGCCTTTAGATATTTTTCAGGGTATATGTGACATCTGAAGTGTAAGATACACGACCTTTGTTCATTTCAGAACTCGTGGATATAATAAGAGGTGCTTACAATGATATTACACCAGGAACATTTCATAATGTAGAAAATAAATTTGTGAATAGACATCATTATTTTCCGGGTGTGAAGGGTAAACACTTCTACTTTCTTTTCATTAGTAGCGCCCACGCCATTCTTATCAAAAAGTTATTCTTCTTACATACGTTTTGACTGACTGACAACTTTCTGTTAAAAAGTTAACAAGGGGAAACTATACAAGTCCGTCGTATATTTCACTATTTATTAGTGATTTCTCGTGCTGGGAATCGCAGTTTGAAAGGTAAGACCTCGTTAATCCTTAGCACGCACAAGTTTCTACTTTCGAGGGTTGTTGTTTAAAGGGAAGCGACAGCAATACATTTTTTAAACGGATATTTCTACTAAGTATATGCCGAAGAACAAATAATGTCGCAGATAGTTCATTTTCTGAATGTGTTACCTTTTTTTTGTTCACATTGCATTCTCTCTAAGAGTTGTCAAGTAACTGTCATTTGATATATAATTGATAAGTCAATTGTATTGAACGTTTTTTTGAATATATTTGAGTTTGTTAAGTACTTTAATAGTTTCCGATCCATATTTCGTCCTACATTCGACGTATTCAGTCACCGGGTAGGTGAATTTCGAATATTTAACAATAAATCTGAGCTATTCTAACCAACATAGCATTTTCCATTCGTAAATCCAGTGCATATTCACGGTATCTGTGTTGTTCTCTACTTCTCAATACATTATCGAAGTGTACAAATACACTAAAAGGGCACTAGTTTTATCAACGGAAAACTTTATAAATCCAGTGTCTGAAATTTACTCGTTTTTTGTCCTAATCCGGACCCGGACTATTAGACACCGACATAACATAACTGTTCAAAATGTTTGATGGTAATTAGTAATTAGTTGTAATTTGCCATTGCCATTCAGAGGAAAGATAAGATTAGTTACTAATACAACAGCTGTGACAACGGTCATGATTACTGTGAAGTGAACCGTAGTTAGTGCAAGCTGAGAATTTACTAACGAATGAACTATTTCTTTTATACATTTCTGATCAACAAGTGGTTGCCCATCCGTATTTGAAAATGAACGATTATAAAGACGATACTTTGATTAGAATTCAGAACGAAATTAAAGAAAATCTGAAAAGGGAGAAAGAGTTGAAGAGCGGTTATGCAAAGATAAATGGACATGATCATAGTAGTCCTTTGGTAATTGAATCTAAGGAAAATTTGAATTCAAACACCCTGCGGCGTTTCATTCCAAACACCAATACAAAGGGCGTTATGCAAAAGTTTTTCAAAAGTCGGGGAAAAGTCAATTCCTTGAAACAAACAGATTCAAAGGGACATTTCATCAATGATGCAGCATTTTGTCCTGCAAAACTGATTGTGGAAAAGGGCAAACCTCTGAGAAATGGATATATTCCCACTAAAGAAAAAATTGTGAAAGAGTTACTTGATTTCCAATCTCGTGAAACTGAATTGAGAAATGAAAGAATTAAATCTCAGTCAGATTTAATGAAGGCTCTGGAATTGGAAAGTTCTGATTTTAAGTGGGGTAATGGAGTTGGAGATATTCTGAAGGCTGGAAAATCTCTTACTAGTCTTCACCTACTTGATGAAGAGGAAATGCAGGAAAATAATTTTTCTGCGCCATCTAGTTTGAAGCCGTCACGTTCACTTGCAGCTTTGTGTGATCTCTCTGATGAGGAGGTAGAAATTCCAGGTAAAAAAGAGTTGAGGTTGATTAGAGTAAAAGAGTACTAAATTCTATAGAATTTCAAGTAATATTTGTGAGAATATTTACAGCTTGTTCAGAAAATTTTGATTCATCAAAGTTTTTTATGTAGGATTATTCCAATTCAAACTTTGTCTCGAGAACTTCTGATTGACTGTAATAATAAATTCATAGATCTTTTATATAGACCTTCAGCTTTGAAATTTTAAATAAGGACCCCTGTTTTTTATTTGGCAATGTTCATATAATATGAAATTAAATTCTATCCTGATTCCTGAGAGTTATGATAATTTGATGATATTCAAATAAATTGTAATTTTTCTGTCAGACCCCTGATGATTGTACGGAAGGAAACAATATGTTTCTTCATGTTGACTGTTAACACTTCATTATTTGAATAAATATAGCATTAAATATGTAAAAAATGTTGATACCCTAATTCTTTAATTCCTGTGAGGTTTTTTCATAAAAATAATACACTTCAAGACCAAGTATCTACTTATGTGTTTGTGACTTTATGATGAACTTTCAAATTAGTAGACAAAAATCCATTCACAGGATAAAGTCACTATCAGTTCATTTTTTCTGTAACGTTGATTCATATTTATTTATAGTTTTTAATAATCTTGTTTTTTACTAATTGAGTTCTGGGAGAGGTTATAGATTAAATTAAAATTTTCCTTTATACTGCATTTACAATTCCAATTTTCATTAAGACTGCAGACCACGGCTAATAAACCCAGAAACATCGGACAATCTATAGATTATTTGTTCATTTCTTAAACTTCTGGATTGGAATATCGAACCATTTCAGGTATTTGATGCTTTATTACTGAAAAAATAGAGTGACAATGAATTTTTTGAGAATCAGCTCTGGTATAGTCTATATAAAGTCAATTTAAATGGCATATAAACTAAAAAGTTACAGAATGTCGGCAGTTTCTTTGTATGGCATGGGCGGCGTGATATAATTTACGAGGTTCAATCATTATTTTTATATGGAAGGTTTTATATAGTATTAACTAGTATAAATTTATCAGACCCGGTACATTATTCTTTCATTTAGCTGTTTGGATTGACTTCGTATAGACTATACATGAAGGAACATATTGCTTTCATTCAAGCGATTGTCGGGGCTTTAATAAAAAATATATAATTTATTTCATCAAAGGTCTGAAATTTTCAGGAATATCATAAAGATTTTCATATTACGATTTTGTCGATAAAAAAATCAATTCCATATTCAAAATTTCAAAATTGAGGGATGGCAACCCTGTATAAAAATTCATAGTCTAATAGTTTATTGAAAGTGACGCGAAAAAATATAAACAGATTTTCAATATTTCTGAGAACAAAGAAAATATAGCCAAAAATAAAATATGGAATTATTTGTTTTTTTCAGTTGAAAAGCACTCAATACTTTGTCACAATTTAACGTCTCTTATCTCTCAGCATTTACAAGATCCTCATTCGTAGACACGAATTTGAATAGCCCTATATATTAACAAAAAATAAGTAAAATGTTGAGAAAACTTTGACTGGTTTTCTTAGTAGTCACAATGGTGATTTTATGATCACCAACCCACATTTCTGGTTACTTTTGGAAAATATCTTGAATAAATTATCTTATGTTATAGTGACCAGTGACTTTGACAACTCACAAATCATAGTAAATTTATAATATGAATATATTGAATAACTATCAATTGTAATTCCAATTTTTTACAGGTACCCATTCACTTATAATGCAGTTTGAGAAAATGAGAACTAAAGAAAACTAAGCGAAACACCACCTAAAACAATGCAATAGAAAATATAAATGTGATATATCTGTCCAAGTTCATAGAAAATTTTAATTCTATCTATTTTGCCGTACTATTTTGAACACTTATTTATAAACAAGTATTTATTTATTTATTTATTTCATTATTTTGTGAAAGGTTTTTGTTGTGAATATTGATTCTCCAAGTACTTATTGTTTCAATACAAATGCAACTACTGTGTTTGAGTAAAGGAAATTTATTAAGGCAATGTAAAAACATTAGACATTTAATCTTCACTTAGTCTTTTAGAAACTTAAAGTTGACTTTCAATAAGACTGACTCTTTTACACCAACAAAATGTATATCTACAGTCTCAAATCTTGAGTAAAAATTTACAATTACACTTTGGTTGTGTGAATTACAGTTTACCTTGTATGACTAAGCTTTGAGATTAATGTTTGATCCAATATTTTAGATTTTTTCAATCTTGTCTTTTGTCTGGTAGTAGTCTTGAGAAATTAATGATAGAAATGATGCAGTGCTGATGCAAATAGTTCCCCCTCTTAACATTTGAACACAACAAGATATCAAGCTCTGAAAAAAAATATTTTTTTTATTTTATCAGTTGTTTCTGAGTAATTAGCAGTGTTATATCAGTTTTAAGGATTTACAAACAAACAATAAATATAATTTCAAGAAGAAAAAAAAAATTTTTAAACTCACTTCAGTCCATTCCAGTAAATGTTTAAATTGATCACCATTCACTTCCTGATAATAATAAAGTTTTCTAACAAATTCATTATGGAATGTTTCTGTGGTAATTTCGTTAGGAGCACCTCTTTTTCTTACCATGAGCTCCGGAGTATATCCCTCAGAGGAGCCCACTAGTTCACCTGATATAACGCCTCTAGATGTTTTTGAGGGAGTATGTGACATTGAAGTGTACGATACACAACCACAGTTCATTTCAGAACTCATTGATTGAGAAAGAGATACTTGACACGATATTACCTCAGGAACATTTCATAATGCAGGAAAAGAAAATTTATAGACCTCATTATTGTCAGGTAGTGAATGATGAGCATTTAAAATATTAATTAAAATGTACTGAAGTGAGTTTCAAAATATATTTTTTCTGGAAATTATGATATTTATAGTTTGTATAGTTATGCTATGTATGCATGTTTAGTTATGTATCTATAGTATAGTAAAAACGAACATAAACTGCTAATTGCTCGTGAACAACTAATTCTATTTCTAGCAATAAATAAGTTTCAAGCGGGTTATCATCACACGACCACCCTTTCTATTTGAAAAAAGTTATTAGCCCCCTCTTGACAACGAGTGATGCAATACTATTATCGTATCAAAAAGTACTGAAAATCAACTTTTAAAGTAAATCTTGTTATTTTGTTTCCTTCAAAATAAAGGGATGAAGATCATTCACGTCCGCACTGTATTCAAAAATTATAAAATACATTGTTATGTTTGTGCCTTACATTGCCATCGGTGGTCAATTTTTATCATAATAAATTAAATCAAGCAAAAAATTGAGTTTATTTTGTGCTCACACATTGTTTTCCCAGAAATAGTAAAATCAAGATAACCCGAGTAAAACCAAAAAATTGAATGGTTTTCCCAGAAATTATTTTAATAAATATAGAATTGACAAAACATTATCTCTAAAATTAGAAACCCGCGAATAACAAACTCATTTTTATTCAAATACAGAATCTATCGTATTGAATAATGATAAACAAGTAGAAAGCTAAACATTTTATCCCAAAAACTAATCTTTTCTGAAAAATATTTCCTTTTCAATTTAAAAAAAACTTCTATGGTTGGGATTAATTTAACTAACGGTATGAATTTTTTTATGAACTATCATCGTGACAAGAGCAGATTTGTCTCTTCTGGTGACAAAATCTTAATGTTGTGAAAAACTGCTGACGAAGAGATGAAGACAAGTATCTTTGAGGTTGTGTACCGTCTACATGAATTATATTCTCTTTCAATTTCATCACGGATATTTGGAGTACAAACTGAATGGAAAAAGTAATTTTCGTGAAATTCAATGTTCATACCCTTTTATCATCCAGTTTGTATCTGAAGAAAACTTCTGTGCATCTTGTAGACTTTTGATTTCAACTATCTGCATAGAAATATGTCCAGTGCAGTCAAATTTGGAGATCTGGGTGGTCATTCTGTAGGAGCTTACCTTCCAATTCATCAAGATGGAAAGTTATAATAATTATAAGGAACTGCCACACTGGTACTAAACAATGAGGAGAGGCTCCACCTGTTTGAAAAACTACCCCATTTTGCAGTAGAGGATGTAACTGGACGGCATTGTTTATTCTTGGCATAACTTTATTATTTGGCAAATTGAAATGTTCTTCAACATTTAGTTTTGCTTCCAAAAACAATAGTCCTATAACATGGTCATACAAAAATCCATCCCAAAAATTTTGTTTATGGGGATATTTGGCGTGCTACATTGGAATTTGAATCACTCTAGAATTTTGACGATTTACTTGCCCATTCAGATAAAAGTTACATTCATCAGAGAAACTAGTGGTGTACAACAAAGATGTGGGTTACAGTTGACGTGTTAAGCAAGGATCTCACAAACCTCAACTCTTCTGTCAAAATCGCCTTTTCAATCAATGAGTCATTTTTATTTTGTAAAGGTGGAGTTTGTGCCAATGAAGAATTCAGAAAATGTTCGAACGACTCTCTTCCAATGCGTGGGACAACTCAAAGTATTTTCCATCAAGGCAACTTGGACTAGAACTTCAACATTAATGCCTTCCTTATTGACTATTCCTGAATGGTCTTGTTGTCTATTACTAACGTTACCAGTTGCTAGGAATTTATATATGAATGTAATACATTTCTGCAAATAAAATTTTAAATAATGAAACTAAACTGACAGTCTCTATTTCAGAATAATTTTGAAATTAACAGCTTCTGTACCTATATTAACTAGGTGTTGAAATTCAGGACCATATTGTGTACTTAGACAAGATATTTTCCACTGTGTGTTCTTATTGGTTATTTTCATTAGTATCACTTAATGCACTCAAATTGAACATTACAAATGGTGAAATTGTGTTTACAGGTTGACCTACTTTGGAATTGAATAAAAACCCAATAGGGTATTTTACATTTTCTGACGTTGCTTATTGTTGTAATAACAAAATGTTACGAGTTGAAATTGAAAGACCTTTCAAATAAGGTGTTACTCGACTACTATTTCTATTAAACATTTTTGACATGAGGGTTGTTATGGGGAGGGGTGCTCCACGATTTTTTATAGTCTCTATATCAACTGACTCATTCGCGGTAGCTCAATTTAATTCAAATACACTTCATGTTCATATGAAAAGTTTATCACCTCGAATATGAATTGCCCATTAAAAGCCATGGAATCCATGCCGATGAGTATCCAATGCAGGAAGCCTGAAAATAAATTAGGAATACATGCATGTTTAATAGAGAGCTTGTTTTCTTTGGGAATATGTAAGGGCCATATGCCAAAAACATTTTTGGTCCTGCACACCACAATTATTTATTTTGTATTTTCTCCAAGCTCTTGAAAATGTTTTCAGTAATCAGAATACCATATGAAGGTGCATTTTGTGCCTATAACAGATCAGACAAGGGTTTTAAGGCTATATGTAGATAGATTTTTAATGATTTATAGCATCTTGGGTCAGTTCTGATGACAGAGTATCAAACATAAGTGATACTTTTAATATAACAACTGTGCAATGTTAACGTTAGGGTTAACTTAATTGTCCTAGATGTGAACCTTTGGTTACTTCACACTTATACAAGAATACAGTGTAGAAAACCCATTTTCGAATCACCTTCCCAAGCCATAACGAGTAAATTATTCAGAAATTCTGCAATGCACTAATTTGATTGGATTAGTATTTATGCGTTTAATTGTCATCATAATGTTTTGGAAACGCAAGATGTATAGGTTGAAAAACTATTTTATTAAAACAGTTCAAAACTTGAATGTCTAAAATAAATATATTTTGTGAAGTTAATATCATAGATGTTACGTGGTTTTTATAAATATATGAAACTTAGACCTAGTACAAGATGCGGGTTTCTATGCATCTTCACCTAGTTTAACAAAGGAAACAAAATATTTTTTGATCTTTCTCTCTCTGTCTAGAACGTCAATATTACCAAGTTTGAAAATAAATGAAATTTTCAAATATATTTGAGCCAAAATGAATATGTATGTATTTAATAGTTATTGAAGTAAGAATAAGTATAACGGACCAATCAAGTAGTTGATCTTGAACAGTCCACAAAAAAGACCTTTCACAGGTCAACCGAGGTCACTACTATTGCTCCTTATTTCCTTGAATGGTACAACTTTCTATGGCTTTTTTTCCATGTACTGCACTGGTCATATATTCGCGGACCTGACTGACTAATGTATTTTAGGTTTTTGCGTATATACATACGGATATGCAAATATATGAATGTAAAATTGCCACTCAAGTATTCCGGCCTAGAGTTCAAACTCAATCATCATAGCTAAGATGTTCAGTTAACTCCGAATAACAGAGAAGTATTTTTCGGTTTCTCGTTTTACACATTGTATTTTATCATCCAAAAGAGGTCTGATGTAGGGTGTAGGTGTCCATATTGAACATTACAGTAAATCAAATTGGGAGAATTTGTATCAATTTTTATTATTGATTTCAAATGAAATTACGAAATCTCGTTTTATAACAGTAGTATTTTATGCTGTGTAATTGATTCCACACAAAATTCAGTGTTACCGTGTTTTCCATTGTGTTATTATGGTGCCCTCGTGTCACACTGACACTACACGGTATGTGTATGATAGATTGACAGAAATAATAGTTAACTTTATGTGACTATTCTGGAAACAAACACTTATAACTTCAAAATAAAATCAGAATATAACAAAAAAAACTTGATAATTGAATTATCACCTGTTGCAGTTTTGACCTAAAAATAATTCAAGCTATTTTTTTATGCAGTTCTACCATTTTTGAAAGATAATTATAGTACTCATCAGAGTGCACAAGAAACTTGGAGAGGAAAATATGTCACCAAAGTTATTTTACCACATTCTTATGTCAAATGTCTAAGAGAAATTGTACCTAGTGTGTGTTGAACGTTTTTATTTTCCATGGGAATAGTATGATTTCAATTTCTTCAACACTCCTCAATGAAGACGATAAAAATATTTCATTTGTACCTACTTTCTATTTACGCGCCATAGTCCTGCCAAGCACTGAAGCCGTGTGTGGTGTAACTAAAAATGTAAAAAAGGTTTAAGTTGACTAACTAGTTATTGGAGGTAAAATTGAATGTAAGTGCGAAAATAGTGAGGATTAATTCAGTTGGATGAATTCGAAGAGCTAGAAGAAGCAGTAAAATGTTTTATAAACAAAATACTAGAAAACTCAATTTTACTCATCATATTTTTCCAATTTGAAGATGAGGTTATGTTATTTATGAAATCAGTAAAATTACATCAAGCCGTTCTTCTGATTATGTGTAAAACCTGGTTGATTCTTGATTCTACTGAAAATGACATCTGAAATCTACCAGATCCCAGCACATTATCAATTTGCTGGAAATACAAATGTACTTTCCATTCCAATTTCGCCATGCACATACACGTTTTCAATTTTTGTATTATATATCAAAGAGACCAATAAATAACTAGGTTATAATCTTACGATTGTGTTATTCTTAATGAGTTGAAACAAGTCAGATAAAAAAATCAAATCTGTGTTGTAAGATTTATTCTGATTTTCTATGAACCGTCCTCTATCACTCGAATGCAGTCGTACGTCAAGACTTGAAAATGTTTACAATAGAGCACGAAAATTTATATTATTTACTTTCACTTATAGTAAGAGGGCACATTTGAAGACTGGCTATACAAGAACAGTGTCATTGCTTTTCGAGTTTGAAAGCCGTGGATTTTTGGAATTTCTTCCTGACGTTTCTCTGGCACGAGTGGCTAGCTTCTTCAGAGGTTTAACCATCATGGCTTGCTGTCCGATGACTACCTTTTAGGCTTCGTAAAGCGTATTTATGCCTTGTCAGGTAATCCGTTGTGTATGTACCTGTATGTGTACCTGTACTCGTACCTGCTCTTGTACCTGTACTTGAACCTGGAACATTAACAATTTCGCTGCCTGTTGTCCTGTTCCTTATTCTCGAATAACCCCATTAAGCGAGATTGTTAATGTTCCAGGTTCAAGAGCAGGTACGCGTACAGGTACATATACACATATTTTTAATATTTGTTTCTTAGAAATTCCGACTTTGATCTCGAAGTTTTGACTTTTATTTCGAAATTTCGAGTTTAAAGTCGAAATTTCGAGGTTAAAGTAGGAATTTTCAAGAAACAAATAATAAAAATATTTGGCCCTTCTGCGCTTCCGTAGATTTGAGATTTCCGAGAATTATGATTTCCTAAACAATAATTGAGAAAAAACACCTATCTTTTGCTTGACATTTATCAACAAATCAACCTTATTATATTGTGGAAAAACGAGAACCCACAGAACAGAACAAAACGAGAACTCCAACATAAAATTATACCGTCTATGAAAATAATGTAACAGACTTTCGGTGCAACCTTCAAAGAGTGAACATCGTTTATTGCTTTGTGCTGCGAGAAAGTGTAACTTTTTTTGTTATCTTTCTTCTACCTGGGACATCTTTCTTTTGGGATTTTTTAAATTTGAGTTTTTTTTTTCTGTTAAAAATTAGTTTACCAAATTTAAAAAAATAGATATAAGCCAAAAAATATTATAATAAAGGTACTTTGAACATGTTAGGACGGGAGGGTGAAGAGGAATCTTCCCCCAATAAACTACATTGAGAAAAGAAATCGGATACGGGATACGGGAATAATAGTAATCAGGAAAGTTCAGGAAGGGATAGTGTAGATAGTGAGGTATGGAACATATTAAGTAACAGAGGTAACGAAGATGAAATAGGTTCATCCAGGGACTTTACATCAACTTTACAAAATGATATTAATATGGATAGGGATTTACACGAGCAAGAATCGTTAAATAATGAAAAGATAATAACATATAATGATGGCATGGCAGGCCCGTTTGTTGTAATGGTAGAAATGAACGAAGAGTTAGGGGGAAGAGTAGGGAGATTTTCTCATCTGAAAATTGCTGAAGAGATCTGTGAATTGGATCTTAAAAACATAATCAGAATCAAAATTAAAGGGAAAAATAAAGTAGGGATCGAATTCATTAATAAAAATAGTGCTAACGAGATGATTGAAGATGACTGATTGAAAAATAAAGGTTATAAAGTTTACATACCGTATAGTTACGTCACATGTAAAGCAGTAGTTAAAGAAATCAGTACAGATGTTTCAGAGACCGACATAAAAAAGATGATTAAAAGTCCCATTAAAGTACTAAACGTGAAAAGAATGAACAGACATGTGACTAGTCAAGAAGGCACAATCCAATATGTACCAGCGTCCACCATCCTAGTAACCTTCAAAGGTAATATAATCCCGCGATATATCGACATATGTTACTCAACTTATGTAACAACTTCATATGTGCCACCTATCGCTCAATGCTACAACTGTCTGCTTTACGGTCATATAAAGAATTGCAAAGATCAGAAAAAATGCTTTTCTTGTACAAAACATCATGAAGAAGAGGAATACAATAATTGTGTCAACATTAAATGTCTTTTTGTGAAAGTAATGATCACAAATCGAATAGTAAACTATGTGCCGAATATGAACGGCAAAAAAAATACGTGAAAAAATGACCTTTGATAATACTTCTTTCCATGAAGCAGCAAAATCCTTCCCCAAGCAATCGAGAACCTTTAATTTACAGCCACAGGAATTTCCGATAATAAAAAATAGATATGTACAGATTAATGACAGAATTTCAGTAGAACAACGTAGGGAAGTCTTTGACAAAAATAATATGAATATTACTGGAGTTTTTTCCCAACACCAAATTGTTATTTTCAACACCTCGACACGTGTTTCGATCACCAAGTGATCATCTTCGAAGAGG
>WOGL01001114.1:0-12191 GCA_015342145.1 Leptinotarsa rubiginosa
GTGGGATAATCACATCCACTCCAGAATCTACATCTCTTCCTTCTAAGGAAGCAACTACTATGGAAACAATACTTCACGAGAGTATGATAACAAATGAAATCAACAAGCTTACTACATTGGAAGCTCCATACTCAGTTAGTGAGATAATCACATCAACTCCTGAATCTAGCTCCTCTATTTCTAGCGAAACAACTATTAGGGTTGTTGCCAACGATAAGTGGGCAACAATAGGAACTAACAACTTCACTACATTGGAAGCTCCATACTCGGTTAGTGAAAAAATCGCATCCACTTCTAAATCTACCTCCACTTTTTCGGAAGAACCTTCTATTATGGAGACAATAGTTCACGCTACTTTGACAACAAATGATATCAATGATCTGACTACGTTGGAAATTCCCCACTCAATTAGCGAGATAATCACAACAAATACTGAGCCACATTCCACCATGAAAGAAGAAGCAAAAACTGAATTTGAGGAGTATGTCACAACAGTAAGTCTCACAAGTGCTATTGATACCTCAATGAAACAAGGCGAGTCAACAGAATTTCCTTCAACATTGAAGTTAAATGGGGACACATCAGTAATCAGTACGACAAGCACAGAATCGTTCGGCGATTCATCAACAACCGAAAAAATTATCTCACATGATATCACACCACCAATAACCAATATAAAAACAACAGAGGAAAGAGAATCTAATTCCATAACAACTGAATTTATAAATGAGGAAGTTTCATGGTCTGCAAGCGAGGAACCTTCTTTTAGAGGTCAACAGACTACCGATAAAATAATCATATATGATACAACTGTTCCCTCCACTATTATTAGTGAATCGTCCACTATAGTTGATGGTGAAACATCAACTACTTCAAAGACAGTGTCTGTACCATCAACAAATAAATATGCGGTATTGACTTCAGAAAAGAGTGAATCACAAATTACAGAACAATATACCACACAATCGGAGGCACAAGCTTCTGAAACATCAACCATAAGTGAAAAGTCTACAATGTCGTACGACGGAATGCGAAGCACTTTATTAAATGAAGAATCCGTAACGTTTACTACTTCTCGAATTACGATACCAGTATATACTAATCAGCAAACTATTGATGAAAAGCGTAAATCAACTGAATCGGGAATCACCATCATGAATGGGAGTACTGCAGTTCACACTGACATAACAACCACAGGAACGCCTATGATAAATGAAAATAGTTCAGTGAAAGATCTTGAAAAAGAGGCTTCTACAATCTTCAGAGAAATTTCTATCACATATTCTCCAACAACTCAGCTAAGTTCAACTTCAATTGTTTTTACTGAAACTCCAAGTGAAAAGAAAACTACTGATTATATGAATGAATCAGCAATGACTCAAACACAAACTATTGAGAAAATTTCATTATCTACCAAAGAACAATCAACATCAATAACGGAAACGTATGAGGGAAAACAGAAAATCACAGAGAGGCCTTATAATGTACAACCGATTTCTGTTGATAATATCATTGATAAATCGAATGCCAACAGAAAATCTTGTTCCTTCGATTCAGATTGTTCTGATGTAGAGGTTTGTTTGGCGGAAATCTGCGTGAATGCATGTATGATTGGAGGTTCTTGTGCACCAAACGCCGACTGTATTGCTGTAAAACACACAGCGAAGTGCTCCTGTAAGCCACATCACTATGGAGATCCACACAGGAATTGTTTCCAAGGTATAAGCCATTATTATCACTCCGTTCTAGGGGCTCTGTATTTTTTAAATTATGAATCGATTTTGACCACATTAAAACAACTAATTTTTCACAAACTAGTTCAGTTGAATAAGTACTGCATGTTTTGATTTGGGTTAGAGGTAAATTCTGTATATAGGTTTTGTCGCCCAACAAAATCTGTGAATAAATAAAATTCTATACAAATAAATGTAATTAATTTCATTAATTCATTAATCTCTTCTAACTTTCTAATAGAACCACCTAGTGAACGGGCACCTAAACCTTGCAAGTCTGATTTGGACTGCCTCGAGTCAGAGGCTTGTTACTTGTCGTTATGTCAGGATCCTTGCGAATTTACAAACGCTTGTGCAGAAACTGCTCGATGTCAGGCAAAGATGCACAGGCCAATTTGTACTTGCCCAATGGGATACGAAGGAAACCCCGCAACTAAATGCTTCCAATCGCCTACAAGTAAGATAACCCTGTATATAATAATAATAAATTTCACTCATTAATTATCTAATAATTACTACTTGTGATTTATGTATCTGTATATATCTCTCCTCAATACAGTCTTCAAATTAATTTCGATTTCAGTTAGAGTATTGATACATGGGATGTTTCTTTCCCGCTTGGGGCTTTGTTACGAGATGAAGTTACTAGTTAACAATCTTTCTCTTAGACGAAGGTTTCATTCATGTAGTCGAGTCGCGCTGAAATCAATCGAGTCTCAAGCACACTGCTGTTTGGGTAGGACCTTTCGTGTACTGATAGGAGGTAATACCTTGATTGATTTCAGCATGGTCCAGCTGCTGGATGAACGAGAAACATCTGCAAGACTAACCTCTGTGAGGTATCTTGCTTAAATGTATGTCGGATATAATTCAATGTCCAGCGTGGTGTTAGCCGGGGAAGTAGTTATTTTCCGGCAGGCATTTACCAGAACCTATGGTGTAGGTACTTTGGGAGAGATGAATGTTTCGAGATTTTATTTCAAAATACTTATTTTCTTATGTTACTTGTCAAATTCCACATAATATGAAAACGTCATGTACAGTATACTGCCAAAAGAAAATTCTATAAACTTTTAGATAGAAGTAGATTAAATCTTCTTTCACTATTCTCTTTGCACCCTTTCACTTTAGTGAGTTGCACGAGAAATCAAGACTGTTCAATCACTGAGGCGTGCATCGACAGAGCCTGCCATAAGCCATGTGATATTAGAAACCCATGTGCAGAGCATGCCGTTTGCATTAATACAAATCATGGATCCGACTGCAGTTGCGAAGAAGGTTTCCAAGGAAACGGTTATGTCGGCTGTGTGCCAGGTATACCTTTAAATCATCAACTTTTGGGGAATATTCTCTATCGTATTCATTTTTCAGTGATAGATTATAAACCAGTATGTCAGTATAACGAAGATTGCCCTCCAAATAAATTATGCGACAGATTGAACAGAATTTGCATAAACCCGTGTTTTGAAGATTCTTGCGGAGAAAATGCTGAGTGTTTGCCGAAAGATCGCGGAATAGAATGCCGGTGCTTACCAGGCTATCAGGGAAATCCGTATACGGAATGTGCTTCTGTCCAGGGATGTAGAGCAGATGAAGAATGTCCTACACACGAGTCATGTATAAACAACCAGTGTGCCTCACCATGCAAATGTCCCGCTAACGCTATTTGTGAAGTTATTTACCACGTTGCCAGTTGTAAGTGTCCTCCTGGTTATGGAGGAGATCCCCGAACTGGATGTGAACCTCCTTTGAACCCATGTGATCCAAATCCCTGTGGTATAAATGCTTTGTGTGAGCTTGACAACGGAAATCCTATATGTTTCTGCCCGAAGGGACTAACAGGAAATCCATTCAAAAATTGCAGTATGTATAAAATTGACTATTGTAGAACATTCTGCAAACCTTTCTTCCTTTTTTTTCAGTCCCGGAAGGAGATGAGTGTTCTCCAAATCCTTGTGGTCCAAATTCAGGATGTAGAGTCGTTGGTGGTAATGCAGTCTGTTTCTGCCTACCAGAATATGAAGGAACTCCACCACAAACTCCTTGTTCCTTACCAACAAATCCATGTGAACCTTCACCATGTGGCCCGAATACTCAGTGTGCAATTTTGAGCAATGGTTTTGCAAAATGTACTTGTTTGCCCGGTTTCCTGGAGAGCCCAAATACAATCCGTGGATGCATAGAAGCAAGAAACCCATGTGATCCAAATCCTTGCGGGCGAGGGGCGGAATGTGATCCTTCACAAGAACCAGTATGTTCTTGCCCCACTGGAACCATGGGAAATCCATTTAGAAATTGTGCTGAACCACAAGTTACATCATTATGTAGTCCAGGTCCATGTGGAGCAAATGCTGATTGCTATGTCACAGGAAACCAAGAACAATGTTTCTGTAGGCAGGGATTTATTGGCAATCCCTACTCTGGATGTAGATTGAAACCTTCAACACCCTGCACACCAAATCCGTGCGGACCTGGAGCTCAGTGTGTCATAACATCAGGTGGAAATTCTATGTGTCAATGTCCAGAGGGCTTAGGTGGAGATCCGACTGGTCCGGCTGGTTGTCATGGGTTTGAATGTGTTGTAGATGATAACTGCCCACTACATCAGGCTTGTATTGGATACAGATGCAAAGATCCCTGTCCAGGATCTTGTGGCGTGAATGCAAATTGTAAAATTGAACAACACCATCCAGTGTGTTCATGCGATTATGGACTCACCGGTAATCCAGTAATTCGGTGTATGTCTATTTCAAGTTTGGTACCAATAGAAGATCCTTGCATGCCAAGTCCTTGTGGTTTAAATACTGTGTGCCAAATCATATCAGAAAGAGCTGTTTGTTCATGTTTACCTGATTTTCAAGGTGATCCACAATTCGGTTGTCATCCCGAATGTATTCTGAATTCTGATTGTCCGATTAACAAAGC
Source organism: Leptinotarsa rubiginosa (assembly GCA_015342145.1). NCBI lineage: Eukaryota > Metazoa > Arthropoda > Insecta > Coleoptera > Chrysomelidae > Leptinotarsa > Leptinotarsa rubiginosa. The sequence goes on from WOGL01001114.1 coordinate 4,659, forward strand.
CTGTCTGGATAGACACTGCTTAGATCCATGTAGTACAGGAAGTATTTGTGGTATAAATGCAATATGTCAAGTTAGAGATCATACCGCCACCTGTGTTTGCCCTGAAGGTTTTATGGGTGACCCTTTCTTCCAATGTGTGTCTACACCACCTGTGACTATTCCCACATATCCTAATATCACAACTCAACCCTGCTTACCATCTCCCTGTGAAAATATGGAGTGCTATATTTATGGAAGTCAAGTTGCTATTTGTGATCCGTGTCTAGGACCAGAAGCTCCTTATGATCCACAATGTAGACCAGAATGTTTAACGAACGCAGACTGTCCATTTGATAAAGCATGTGTCGCATTCTCATGTGTAGATCCTTGTCCAGGTTCTTGTGGTGTTAACGCTTTCTGCTCTGTTGTATTACATACTCCTGTATGCAGTTGCCCACAAGGTCTTTTCGGCGATCCATTTCAACATTGCTCTGCACCTTTAAGTAAGTAAGTGTAATATTCTTCATAAAAAAATAATGATTCACTATTTTTCAGAACCAGAACCGCACATTGAAACTTGCGAAAGTGTCCGGTGTGGTGCCAATGCTATTTGTAAACAATCAAGTTCTTCTTTAACCTGTGTATGTAAATCCGGGTTCTTTGGAAACCCATGGATAGCCTGTCGTCCAGAATGTGTTATAAATCCAGATTGTCCTTTGAGCAAAGCATGTATAAATAACAAATGCATAAATCCTTGTTCAGGTGTATGTGGAGTGGGTGCACAATGTGACGTGACAAATCATATTCCAATATGTTACTGTCCTCCAAAATCTACCGGAGACCCCTTCATGAGTTGTTACGAATTCAAACCACCCACAGAAATTGTTCCAAGTCTAAATCCATGTGATCCTTCCCCTTGTGGACCTTTCAGCAGATGTTTAGTATCACATCAAGGGTACGCAACCTGTTCTTGTTTACCAGATTATCAAGGCATTCCACCAGCTTGTAAACCTGAATGTATAATCAGTTCAGAATGTCCACAAATAAAAGCCTGTGTTAACCAGAAATGTGTTGATCCTTGTGATGGTACCTGTGGTCGTAATGCAGTATGTACCGTCATCAATCACAACCCAATATGCAGTTGTACTCCGGGAAAGCAGGGAGATCCATTCATCAGTTGCTATAGCCCTCCAGTATCTGAAGAGCCTAAACATAAGGGAAATCCCTGTGATCCATCACCCTGCGGTCCAAATTCCATATGTCAGGTGAAGGAAAATCGACCAGTCTGTTCCTGTGTATCTAATTATATTGGAAGCCCACCCTACTGCAGACCAGAATGTACAATTAATCAAGAATGTCAGAAAGATAAAGCTTGTATTCAAGATAAATGTGTTAATCCCTGTATAGAATTATGTGGAAATCATGCAAGATGTGATGTTATCAATCACAATCCTTTCTGTAGTTGTTTAGCTGGTTATGAAGGAGATGCTTTTATTGGATGTTCAAAAATACCTGTCGCTGTGAGGCCCAAAGATCCTTGTTTTCCGAACCCATGCGCTGAAAATTCACAATGTACAGTGAGTGCTGGCGTTGCTCGATGTACTTGCATACCACCATACATAGGAAATCCTTATGTTAGTGGTTGTAGACCTGAGTGCACCATGAACTCGGAATGTGCCAGTCATCTTGCTTGTCTATCACAACACTGCAGAGATCCCTGTCAAGGTCTTTGTGGAATCAATGCCGAATGTAGCGTAGTCAACCATGTGCCCGTATGTGCTTGTGGTAAAGGACTGATGGGAGATCCATTTACAGCATGTCGAGAACAGCCTAGAGAACGTGAGTAATTCATTCATTTGAAAATGCAATCTGATCATTTCAACAATTTCAGCATCTGTGACTCCCTGCGAGCCATCACCTTGCGGACCAAATAGTGTATGTCGTGTAAAACACGATGAAGCAGTTTGTTCCTGTCAGGTAGGCTACTTCGGTATCCCTCCCTTATGCAGACCAGAATGCTTAGTTACATCAGAGTGTAGTTTAGACAAAGCATGCATAAACCAAAAATGTCAAGATCCTTGTCCTGGAACATGTGGAATTGCAGCCAGATGTCAGGTCAACAATCATAATCCAATATGTAGCTGTCCTCCCAACTTTAGTGGAGATCCCTTCACACAATGTATCGAAACAGGTAAAAATACGTTTTTTATATTTTAGGTATTTCATAACAAGTACAATCTCTCTATTTCAGTCAAGCCACCAACATCTGTTTCTCCATGTATTCCATCACCTTGTGGAGCAAATGCTGAATGTCGAATAGTGGGCAATAGAGCTGTCTGTACCTGTCTACCGGAAATGTTTGGAGTTCCGCCAAGTTGTCGCCCACAATGTTTGATCGACCAGGATTGTCCTCTTAATTTGGCATGTGTTGAAAGTAAATGCAAAGATCCTTGTTTTGGATCTTGTGGATTCAATGCACAATGTTATGTTATTAATCACAGACCCATATGCAATTGTCTATCTGGTTTTGAAGGAGATCCATTTTCAGGATGCAATCGTATTCCAGGTAAGTCTTATGTTTCAGACAAATACTTCATATTTGTAAGCCATCCGAGATTGAGACCAAAAACTATTTTCTTTCCATTTCTGTTTTTACTATATGATAGAACTAGCGATTACTTGATATGTTATTTCTTATAACTTTTGAACAGTGCTGAGTATTCCAATAACGCTGAGCAAGTACAAATCGTGAGTTTTAAATTATAAACCTCATGATTCATATAAAATCAAACTTTTTGAATCAAATTTTATCCAGTCAAAAAAAGAAAACGTATATGCACCTAAACAACCCACAAATAGTATTATCACATTAAAGGTAATATAAGAGAAGGCTCAAGTATAAATAAAACTTAGAGAAAAAAAATCTCCATCTTGAAAAAATCTTCATAATGGGTTTGCAGAAGCAACACCAAAATTGACATGGAGAACTATCAATTTGATTATAAATTCCAATAAGGAGTGATTGAAACACTAATGAAATTAGTGGGAATTTCAAAGAATACTTTATTAAAATTGGCCATCTTCATACTGAGAAGGTAAGACAAATTTGGTACAAAGGCAGAAAAGCAATTGTTGTGAAGCGTATAGATGTCATATTTATAACTAAGAATTTGAACACAAAGGAACGTCTGGATTTGATAGTATCACTATCAAAATTATGAAGTTAAATCAGAACTGTTGCCACTAGTTAAAAAATTATGTAATATTGCTCTTGAGTTTGTTATATTTCAACAATAATTCAAAGTTGCGAGTTTTTTGCCAATTCTCAAAAATTTTATGAAAGATGATGTCAAAATTTATATTGGAGGATAGAAATAGACCCTCTTCTAGAAACTGTCATTATTGATGTATAATGTATTGTATAATGGGTTATATATTTCAATACTATTGTCAATTTTCAACAACTTGGCTATTTGGACAACGGTCAAAACTATATTTTCAAAAAAAAATTTGTTTTCAATCCTACGGTCAATCCTACGAATTGAATACGAATATCTTTTTTTTATGCAGAAACCGTACGTCGAACTAAAAAAGAGACAAGATTTGCTAATAAAGAAATGAGGGTTATAGAAATAATGAAAAACTGTGTTGTACAGCAGAAAATGCCTTTTGATGCATATATGATGCGTACTATGTTTCACAAAAATATCTAGTGTCGCAACACTGAATACTTTCAGTGTTGTTATAGTATAGTCATAGATAATAAAATGGAATAACCCGTTTTAACCGCCTGATATCTATTTTGGCAATATATTCAAAGTACTCAAAATTTGAATTTTATTTACCTTAAATAATAATTGTATTTTTGACAAAATTCAGTAAGAATTCTAACAGAATTCGTACACACAAACTACAGAAACAGACCTCATGAACCATGTTTATTAAACTATGATATAACAATATTATAGCTTGAAACATTTTATATGATTTTGAAACATAAAATATGGATGATAAGAAATCAAACCTGCAAATAAACGACACATTTATAGTTAGAGTTGAGCAATAAACATTTAAAACAACGAAAAAGTTGGAAATTTTTCGAAAACATAATAAACTGCCACACCATAGTTATCGGAATTGCATTGATATATTGGTTTTTATAACTTTATTTTCTTCGCAATTTTTATATTTTATTGCTAATATTCATGAAAATATTCAAAAAATTATCGAATGCTTCATTTTTTTGAGCTCATTTTCCCCGACACAAAATTTTTTATGAATATTCTGATCGTGACCAGGATATCACCATGAATAACTCCTAATAATTATTACATCTATATTTTAGAAATTTTTGAATGAATTACAATGAATACTAACTTTTATTCATCTCAAGCAGGTTATAAATTGTAATTCTTTTGGTTCATTCGTGTTAATTCAATTTAAAATCGGGCATTTTTTGGAGTCAGTTCACTCTAAGCGAATATGTCATGTGGCTTCAATGTCAATTTAGGAGCTCCGGCTTTCCTTAGCTTGCATAAGTCTCTATAGAACTTTTGAGATTTCTCGTAGAGAAACAGCTACCTGTTAAAACGAATTTGATACATAAAAACAGCGATGTGACTGCAATGATGTGACTGTTCAAAAGTTATAAACGGTGTAAACTATTCTGTGCTATTTTTTATTCTTGTAATTATTCTTTTTATGATTAACTGTTTGCTACAAAAATTAACCCAAAGGTCTAAGGCAAACTGAAAGCATCAATAATATGTAAAGTAGTTTGGTACTTCTTTTGCAATCATATGCACCATTGACCATTGGGTTACTTGTTCATAAACTCATTCTTCCTCCAATTCCTTTCTCATTATCTTTCAGTTATCACTGATGAACCACGAAATCCTTGTAATCCTTCCCCTTGTGGTTCAAATGCGATATGCACTGAAAGAAATGGTGCTGGTGCATGCATATGTATTGATGGATATCATGGAGATCCTTATAGTGGATGCAGACCCGAATGTTTGACAAATAATGATTGTGCGCATGATCGTGCATGTTCAAATATGAAATGTAGAAACCCTTGTATAGGTAGCTGTGGACTTTATGCAGAATGTACCGTAATTAATCATAATCCCTCATGTTATTGCATTGAAGGATATACAGGAGATGCCTTAACATTATGCAGAAAAATTGAAAACAGTAAGAAACGCATAATTATTGAAAATAATATTCTTTACCATAAAATTTTCCTCAGTTATTGTTGAAGAACCCCAGCGAAATCCGTGCATTCCATCACCTTGTGGCCCTTATAGCATATGCCGAATACAAGAGGGCAGACCAGTTTGTTCTTGCTCGCCTGGTTCCATAAATTTTCCACCAAATTGTAGACCGGAGTGTATTGTGAATTCAGAATGTTCACTTGATAAAGCGTGTCAGAATCAAAAATGTAAAGATCCTTGTTACGGTACATGCGGTTATAATGCTATATGTAAGGTGATTATGCATAATCCAATATGTAGTTGTCCTCCAGATTATATAGGGGATCCATTTAGTCGGTGCTTGAAGGAAGAAAGTAAGCTATTCTGTCTCCTACTCTCTACAACTTTCTGCACGTTTTCCTTTTTTTAGAACAAATCATAAATGAATTATCACCGAACCCTTGTTCACCATCACCTTGCGGACTTTTTTCCGAATGCCATACATTAAATAACCGACCAGTATGCTCTTGTCTTGAAAATTATTTTGGTCAACCACCAAATTGTAGACCAGAATGTACGGTAAATTCACAGTGCCAATCAAATAAAGCTTGTGTGAATCAAAGATGCCAGGATCCGTGCCCCGGGTCATGTGGATCATATGCGGAATGTCGAACTATCAATCATATACCAATCTGCTACTGTTTATCTGGTTATACAGGAGATCCTTTCTCGGGTTGTGAAAAACGTAAGCCAAAAACGATCTTAAAATCAAAAAAAAATTAAGAGGAAGATACGAAAAAAAAACTGATTTTTATTTTAGATATTCCAGCTCAGGAGATTGTAAATGTTTGCAACCCTTCCCCTTGCGGAACAAATGCAATTTGTAGAGAATCAAACGGCGCAGGATCTTGCTCATGTATTGCCGAATATTTTGGCGACCCTTATGTAGGTTGCAGACCAGAATGTGTAATGAATTCCGAATGTCCACGTGATAAGTCATGTGTCAATAATAAATGCAAAGATCCTTGCCCTGGAACATGCGGTATAAATGCTGATTGCCGTGTGAACAATCATATTCCCAGCTGCCTTTGCTTGGTTGGCCATACAGGGAATCCATTACGATCCTGCCATCCAATACTTGAAACTCGTAAGATTTATTTTTCATTTTCTTACTCTTCTCTTATTCTTAATCAAACTCACTTCTCTTTCTTTCCATTCAGCTGTGATCAAAGAACCTACTGATCCATGTATACCTTCACCGTGCGGGCCTTTCAGCCAATGTAGGGTTGTGAATCAACATGCTGTTTGTTCTTGTTTAATTAATTATAGTGGATCTCCTCCAGTGTGTAGACCGGAGTGTACAGTGAGCACAGATTGCTCTCAAGATAAAGCCTGCATCAATCAAAAATGTACTGACCCATGTCCAGGAACTTGCGGATTGAATGCAAGATGTCATGTAACCAATCATAATCCTATATGCAGTTGTTCACCTGGAGAAATAGGAGATCCTTTCATTCGTTGCATCATGAAAGAAAGTAAGACAATTGATTATTTGAATCAGTTTGAAGTTTTCAAAAAAACTTGATTTATGTTATAACAGTAACGAGTTTTAATATTTTTATTATGGATTCTCATAAAAAATCAGTCAAGATTCATAGCAGAGTCAACATTTCATTCAAATATTTTAGAACGCCCAGTAGAAGATGAAGCGAGGAAAGATCCATGTATACCATCCCCTTGCGGACTATACTCACAATGCAGAATAATAGGCCAACAGGCAGTATGTTCATGTTTGCCCAATTATATTGGGAGATCTCCAAATTGTCGCCCTGAATGTACTATCAACGCTGAATGTCCAGGAAATTTAGCATGTATAAATGAAAAATGTAGAGATCCATGCAAAGGATCTTGTGGACAAAGAACTACCTGTATAGTTGTCAATCATTCACCAAATTGTCTATGTGAGTTAGGATACACTGGAGATCCTTTTGCAGGATGTTCAATTGTACCCTTACTTGAAGAACACCGAAATCCATGTAATCCATCACCTTGTGGACCAAATTCAATATGTAAAGAACAGAATGGTGCAGGGTCGTGCACCTGTTTACCAGAATATTTTGGTGATCCTTATTCAGGCTGCAGACCAGAATGCGTAACTAACACAGATTGTCCAAGAAATAAAGCATGTTTGAATAATAAATGTAAGGATCCTTGTATTGGAACCTGTGGGATCAATGCTGATTGTAAAGTTTTCAATCATGCCCCATCATGTTTCTGTTTTGAAGGATATACAGGCAATCCCACAATATCATGCCATCTTGCTCCACCCAGTATGTATATTTTCAATTTATTAATATATTTT
>WOGL01001116.1:0-12238 GCA_015342145.1 Leptinotarsa rubiginosa
AGTTATTGTCCACCATAATCTTATCAAACCTACAAAAATATATCTCTCACCTGAATCCAAAGTAAGTTTATGATCAACACTTTCCATTCAACCGACACCTGCTGAATTACCATGTTCAACGTGTTTTGAATCACTATAAATTAGACAATGTATCACCTAGTGTTCCGAATCGATCTTTCAAAACTCTCTGTCACATAAAATCAAATGATGAAACCCACTGCAAAGCTAATGGAACATTTGTCTTATCTACCCTCTTCAATATATTCATACAGCATAACATCTTCCCCATTGTTTTTATCTATATGGCGCATTCTATTCACCAAAGGGAAACGGCAAGGTGCTGCCCTTAGGGAAATTAGGCGGCGGAAAAATTAACATTTAGAAAAAGTTAATTGCGGTGAAGAAGTCCCATTAGGCAGTTGAAAGTTATTTTCAACGGGGATGTTTGCGATTGAAAATTAATAATTGAGTGGAAATATTCTGGTTTGTTTAGAATTTACTCATATATTTATTTAATGAGTTGTGGGTGTTGTAAATGAGATGGATTCTTATTATTTAATCGTTTTAAAAATAGGTTTTGACTGTTTTCAAAATGACTTGTTATATTTGTTNATAAACAATTCCAACAGTGGGTCAACGAGATAAGCAATCGTTCTCTGAAACAAAAAGTGACCTTCATTCAGTTTTTATTTTGTTGTGAAATGATTTATTTTCGTGGACTCAATAGTGCAAGTTAGCTGTGCTTAAATATCAAATAATACACATGAGGTTTACAATAAAGGCTCTGTATTTGCAAAACATAAACCCAGACATCTCAAGGATTGAGGTCTTGTTAGGTGAAACTTAGGATTGAAAATAAATCAAATTGTTATATATTGGGAAGATCCTCAAGTTTTAGTAATCTAGCTGAACTTTAAATGACTTGGTCGCTTGAAAATAAAGTCAAACGGAAAAACTGAAAAATATTGCCAAATATCATAGAAGTGAGAGAAAATGAAGAAAAAAGAATTGAAACTTTCTATGTTTTTTACCACTTTTATTTGTAACTAACTGCAGTTTCGTCCTACAAGGACATTTTCAAAACTTATACATTAAACTAACAATGATTGATTACATTAGCCCTTATATAACACCACTGTAGGTGATAATAAAGGTACTTAGCTTGATTGACAATGTGACTAGTGACAATGTGGATATACTAATTTGAAAACCGGCGACTAAACTAAATCTATTTTATCATTTAACAGGTTGCACCCGCAATGTATATGCTTATATGCGTGTGAATTTCCAAAGATTCGAAATAATTGGTTTGAAAACGTCGAATCCTTTTTACCTAGTCTGAAGGACCTTTTATGTTCAGCATACCGTTTTTGGAAATTTCGACCACATTGTCCCACATACTCGTAAACACTATTACACTCCGGACACTTACGCTTATAAACTCCAGATTTCTCCAACTTGTCCTCTTTATCTTTGTCATTAAAAAGGAAATCAGATAACCTGGCATGTGGTCTGATTGCCACTTCCACATTGTTTTTTCTGAAGAAACCCGCGATTATCCCTGTTCTTTTACCAAAATATGTTAGAGTATATGGGGTATATTAATCTGTAAGTGAATTTATGGCTTTGGTTTCTGACTAACTTCTGAAAGTTGAAACCATTATTATTACTTATCTGTGCAATTATATCAATTTTCCTAGCTAGATTGTTAGCAGACAAAGGCAGTGAGAATGCTCTGTGCAACATTGAATTATAGGCTGCTATTTTATTATTGTCTGGATGGAAATAATCACTTGGGATGATAATGTCTGTATACACACATTATGATTTCCTATAACATCCATCAATTTATTGAAGTGAGAGAAAACCATCAACTCCAGAAGTAAAATCCATGGTTGTTTTACCGTAAGTAAGAAAAGAAAATAATTTTGAATTTTGAATTTTGAAAATTTGAAAGTCATTAAAACATATTCATCTAGGGTAGTGAAAAACGAGAATAATATCATAAATAATTTAGCATATTTCCACGAAAACCCATCAGCTCCCATAATCAGTGCGAAAATCGATTTAAGTATTTTCAGAAGTTCATTCGGAAAGAATCCTCAAAAAGTATAAAAGGCACGACTACAAGCTCTTCTACCTAATGACGCACCACATCGTGTAGCCCCATCGGCAAAATTAAACACGTTTTTCAAAATTTATGATGCACTGTTTGGAACCTTTGGTTTACTGGTTTACTGGAGTTTTTTCCCAACACCAAATCATTATTTTTAACACCTCGACACGTGTTTCGATCACCAAGTGATCATCTTCAAAACTCCAGTAATATTCACGTTTTTCAAAATGTCTTCCTATTAACTCTGGCATCCATTGCGGTAAGGATGAAATTTGCTTGCTCGTATCATTCGAGACACGCTGGTTTGAGAAAATCCTAATTCCCTGCTCAGGTCTCGGGTACTCACATGGGGATTTTTAATAAGGCGAAGAGCAATTTGAAATGTATTCTCTTGATTTGTTACAGGGCAGACACATTCGAACTTCTCGTGATTGACATTACCACTTCTTTCAAATTTTGTTTTTAGAGCCTGAAATGCCCTTCTATCTGGTTTTCTTTTTTCGGGGAACTTCTCTTTGTAAATCCTAGACGCAAGGAGGCAGTTTTCGTCCGTCACTTTTTCCCAAAGCATAGACCATTTGCACCATATCTTCCAATAAATAATTCATAATGAAAATAATACAATCTATACGTGAAAGAAACTTCAACACATGGCGTTATTGATAAATTCCGAAATTAATTTTTGATGTCAGTCATGGATAACTGGGTTTGAAAAAAAGCAGTATAAATATTCTTCAGGTTTTTTACGCAGTTGATCCTGCTGATAACTATCACCAGATAGTGTGAAAAATGCTAATGTACTAGCGATTACTTAGAATATTCAAAAAATAAATTTGAGTGACTGAATGTGGGAAAATACATTTTTTTTGTAGTTACAACAATTATTAAAACTTGTTATAATTTGTAAAATGTCAGTTTTTCGTATAGTATACCTCTGATAAAAAATGTTGTGAAATGTTAAAACACTTCATACAAATGAAAAAATACAGGGTTTTCCATTTCGAAAAGTTGAATTATGTCTATTCGAAAATGAATGAGAATTGACCGGTTTTACCGAGCACCCATACATTGTTTCCGAAAGTTGAGATTCCAGAAATTATCATAGTGATGTTGACTAACTATTCCTAAAAAAATCCACTTAATTGCTGTAGACATGCGGGTGGTGAATTAAAAAAATATTGTGTGCAAAATAGGTTTTCCTAAAATGATTTGGCAATGCTGCAATGAAAATTCGAAAACAAAAATTCTTCAGAGAGCTAAAAAATATGAAATCGAATGATGTATTCATATACTGAGTGTTTTATTTAGAAAAATATAACTTTGGTTGGTTACGCTCGGCTGAATCACCCAGTATGCGAGAAAATGATTTCAAAAGATATTATTTATCGATATGACTGCAAAAACAATTGATCAGTTCAAAAAATTGTTTCCTCTGATAGCAATGGACCGAAGGAATCCTGTTGACTCACCCTGAATAAAATCGCAGCCCAGCAACCATACGTGTGCACCAGTTATTTTCAGTCCTTAAAACGAAAAAAAAAAATTCAGTTTCTTCTTTTAAAAAAATTGAAAAAGAATCAGTTCATTTCCTCAAAAACAATAGATTTCAATTTTTGATTCTCCCCTTTCACACATCATGCGCTTTAATTTTTCGCAAACCCAACTCCCATTTGAAGTCGGCCATTCATAGTTCCCAATCATGAATCAAGTTAATGAGAACATGTAAATCAACCGAAATGAATATTCATTCCGTACACCGAAAGGATGAAGAGTTGCTCTTTTCAACGAAAACTACACAACGCTTTCAGAATACAGAAAATGTTAGGAAACCAAATAGAAATTTTAATTGAGGGAATAAACAAACACAAAGGTCGGCATGAAAAGTTCACTCCTTAGAAATTCGCCAGCTGTGTAATGGTACAAAGGAGGTTTGAAAAATTATGAATTCAAATTCGGAGTCGAAACGCCCTGCCATTGAGGCCATAACTCTTTGTGTTTGTCTGTTGGGAAATGTGAAATCTTTCTGTGAATTATGAATTTATTCAGAGTTGTTTGCTGCAAATTGTTTCTTCCATTAACAACTGAAATCGGTGCTCTCTATATTCGGAAATTTTCACTTGAAACTGGCTCCGGATTGTTATTTCATAAAATTTTAATTGATGAATATGCAAAATCTGCACCAACTTTCATCAAACGAGAAAATATGAAATAAAAATTGTGTTGTAGATCCCCTGTGGGAATCTGGAACAAGGAATGTTGTCAGAAAAAGCATGTATAGCCAGCGGTAAGGATCACTCGGAAAGTTAGGTGGCCTTCACCCTTCAGAAGCTACGATACAGAAAAGGGATTTGACACTGCCACACAGCATGTGGTGTATTGTATTCGATTGGGGCTTTCCGAACTTTGATTTTAAATTATGAAATTTTACATTCAAGTTGATTTCCCTAGCTGAAATAAATAAATATAGTTTGAAAAAACTAAAAAACACGCTTTTGAAGAACATCGAACTAAAAAGTTAAAAATATTTTTTTAAATAAGCTTAAAACAATAACGAACGAAAAATACTAGTATTATTGTGAAAAAAGCGTGGGCGCTTTGTGCCATTTTTTTATATATAAAGCGAATGTCGCTTTTTCACAATAATACTAGTATTCTTCGTTCGGTACTGTTTTAGGCTTATTTAAAAAAAATATTTTTAACTTTTTAGTTCGATGTTCTTCAAAAGCGTGATTTTTAGTTTTTTTAAATTATATTTATTTAGTTTTGTATGCTATAAAAGAGTGTTTTTTAGACTTTTTAAACTATATTTATTTCATCTAAACTTTGGGATCAATCAGCCGTATATTGTTTAGAAAAATGACCATCAATATTTTTTGATTCCGGAATAAGGCAGCAGGCACGCGTGTAAATGAAAAATTACTTTTTTCAAATGAAGAAATAAATGTGAAATGAGTTCGAATTATATCGAGAAGGTTGCGTACAGCGCCATCTGCCCGCGAATAGATCGTCACTGCCTGTACAGCAGTACATCATCGGGTGGATTCCCAAACACGTCCAGCGGTCGACTGAAACACGGATAAATTATCCCGACGGAGCAAACAAGTGAATTTCATAGCTTCAAACCGCCTCATAATTCAGCGATTTTCCTTTGTTCGTCGTTACACACAATTTCGTGGAAAAAGGAAAACCTAAAGTCGATCGCCGGTCGACGAGGGCGTCTCATATATTAATCAATCTCTTTAATAATGCTTCTCGGCTGACGCGTGTTAACAGATTGCAGATTTCATTACAACGGGACAAAAAAGGACGATTGCCTGGGTTATTAGCCCTTAACTCGTTCCCGGAGGGTTGCAGGAAAAAATGGGACTAAGTTGCGTCATCTGCAATATTAATTCCGTTGAAAGTTATTTAAAATGAAATCAGTTCGCCTAATTATTAGCCCGGGAAAAATAGGCATTCCACTGTGTAATGATTCACAACAAGCTGGATTTTTGTAAAAACCTTATATACATCATTATGAAGGAAATGACAAAAGTCCTGATCGATTACGTTTGTGCGTTGTTGTGTATTCAAAGTCGAAGGTCACAAGTTTTTGTTATTTGCGTATACATTTTGATTGGTGGGACAAATGATTCAGAGAAAGGTAATAGATCGTGAAATTATCTTCAAAAATAGTACCGATACTTTTTTCTTAGGAAGCACCATTCTAGAATAATAGCGATTTTAGGTAGGAAAGTAGTATTTCCAATTATATTCCCACATTTCCACACCACCTCTGAAGTAGTGTGTACTGTGTATCAAATAGTGGAGAATCTTGTCAATGTCAGAATAGATACTGCATATCAGCATGTAGCTGCAAGTGATTCTCACATAGATAAAGTTCTCTTAGTTATTGATTTGATTTGAATTTTATACATATGGAAAAGGTTTCAGATTTTATCAATAATTTTGACCTAATAATCAATATCTGAATCAATATTTGAAAAGATGGTCCTTCGAGCCAGATTTCAATACTTTGTGCCATCAGTGTTTATTAAAAAGTGAATTGATCTTCTTAATAAGCGCAATCAAACCTAAGATCATCTACATTACTATCGGAGGCAGTTCAAATCGCAGCCCAAATAACAGTCAAACTCACATTTTGTTACACGACATACCGTCTTAACCACGTACCAATATCAATACTGATCTCGTCTGAGTTTTTTTAACAACATTTCTTTTGTTCTTATACGTTAAAGCTTTTCCGAACTTTTCCGAACTTTGACAATTGACGGACAACTCACGTGGAGGTGATTCAATCAGAATATTATTATTTTGTTCCTACTCTTCACGGATATACATCCATTTTTTTAAACTCACTGTTAAATCATACTGTTTGCTCTTATGGTACTGCTGAATGACACAATTTTCGGTAAACATGGAAATTTATCGATGAAATTTTGAGGTCTCGTGGTATGACTTTCTATAAACTCATGACAGTTATATTTCTTTTAAAAAGGTACGTGCACAACGCGAAATATATATTTTCGGAACACACAAGACGTAAGTCACTTTTCCACAGTTTACAAAAGCACATGTCAACATAATTCTGTACAAAATTTCATCCGATTATATAATGAGTATGTTTGCTACTTCAAAATGCACGCTGTTGAACAGCTGACAGTAATTAAGTAGGCTCCGTTCAAACAAACTCATGCGCCATATTAATAAACAAGTTCGTGTTGATATTTACATGATTAGTTTGGAACTTTCCGGGAGTTAGACCAACTTCGAGTTGATAATTTTGATTGTTATTACGAGTAAATAAAAACCATGTTGTAGGGATGCATAGTCGATAGTCAGACACATCTGATTTGTGTAAATCCTCAGTAATACCACATGTTTTTAAGGTAACGGTATAGTATAAGTGACTCATTATTTCTCTTGAAGACTTTTATTGATATCTGTTTTCCATTTTTTATAGAGGACTAGAAGTATCAAAAAAGCATTACAGCCGAAAATCTAGTCATTCATTTGTATATGTATGTTTTCATGAAGTATATCAAAGTTGCCCACCCCAAAAACAGTTTCTGGATGATTTCCAGTGTCTTAATGACCATGGCGGGGTTGCGACAAATTTAATTCGAAACCAACCGATTTGGTACCTTCAGCCGCCAGGAGGCACACTCCGTGTTGTAAAAACACCCTTAAAACTATCCTTGAGGGGGTTTTCTGCAACGGTTCTACGGTGCCGAAATTTAAATACAAAATGTGATTACGGATTCGATGAATACGAAATGAGCTGTTTAAGTTTTCAGATGCGGGTATTCAACCGTAGCAAACAGAAAAATATATCGAGGTACGCGATATTAGCTGCAGAGTTGAGGTATAGCTGAGTTGTCTGTCGAATTCATGCAAAAACTCGCCAGGTGTAAATCCCGGTAAGACGATTTCTATTCTGAAACTATAAAAAAAAATAGATTTTCAAGTTGAAGTGTATAATCGTGATGTACTACATGGGCTAAGAAATTCGGAAACATCTGACAATTTGTTAGACACCGGTTGTGAAAGCCTATGGACCATGAGACTTAGAATGGTCCACAGCCTTAGATATTATTCTATAATGTTATGGAATTCTCTGTTATATTCTAAAATATTCTGGACTATACTAAAAATTCCCAGAAAGTAGAAATTTTAACCGTATTATCTGCGAAATCATGCCTTTGAAGTAAAAACGGGAATCTTTCTCATGATTGGGAAATAGACGACACACGTATATCTTCCTTGATCATTCCACAATGATGTGGAATGGTCAGTGTTGTGTCCGAACTTTCCAGATCATTCCACCACATTCCATCACATTCAAGAATGTTTTTGGACTTCCTGTAATGTTGTGAAATGATCTCAAATAATATCGAATGTTCTGAAGTATTCCAGAACATCCTAAAGTAAACATCCTAAAGGTAAAATTTCCAGCTTCCTTCGTTCCATGAAGATTTTGGATGTTCCAGATTTCACCAGAAATCCCAGACTATTTCCTAACATTCCACAATATTCTGCAGTGTTTCGAGATGTTCTGAAATATTGTGGAATGCTGTCGAACTGAATATGTTCTATACCCAACTGAGGCAGACTAAGGTGTTGAAGACACCAAGTCATGGTGAACCTTTCAGATTCCGACGTCAGTCCAGTCGAACTAAGGAAAGCAAGGGTGCCTTGATAATCCAGACTTTTCAATGTTATTGAAGAAGATTCTAAGCATAGGCCTATCATTACAAATTTTCAGAAAGTCAACGTCTTCAAATATATTCTGAATAGTTTCATTTTAATCGATATGCAGAATTTATACATACAAATTACTAATTTTCAGATTTTTCGGGATTGGTTCTATACATTTTTGATATATTTTTTATGAATTTCCATCCATAACGCAACAGACTATTCGTCATCCTGTGTTTTCCTCTCATCAAATAATAATACTCGTTCTGAACAGCCTGGATCTCCTTGGATGTTTTCCGTCAAACAAAAGTGGAGCAGTTTCGACAACTTCGCGTGCATCTCGCCAGATACACAAAAGTAACTTACCTAAAACGTGAAGACAAGAACATGCAAGCTATAATCGTGTTTACAAGAGGTTAGTAAATACCTAATACAAAACAAGGTATTTCGCTATAAATCCCCGTCGATCCGCTTTAAATTTCTCAAGACAGGTTGGAGTTTAATATGCTTTGTCCATTGAACCTTTGCTTCGAAACAATTTGCAGCCCGTTCTCGAATTTTAATGTCTGGTCGGCAGTAAAGCTATTTCCGTGTTGGTGAATTTATGTTGACATTAAAATATTATGCATGAAAACGAGAAAAACTCCATTATCGAAAGTAGTTTATTGCATATTATCCAGTTAGCTTTCGGCGTTGCTTTCAATTGTGAGACCGTCAAAAATGATGTGAAAAATGCAATACTGCACACTATCAAGTTGTGATTTGTTATCAAAACCGACGTTGTGATAAATATTATTGATTTTAGAATTTCAAAGCAGAGTCCCATGTTTGCCAGCTGACATGAAAGATCACTTCCCAAATGAAATATTGGCTTCGTCTGGAGTTAGTTTCTATTGAATAGCTGAGAACCGCAATAAACCCTCACAAGTCACAGTGAAGAGTGTGCCTGATGACAAAAAAAACTCGTCAGTCATTGCTGAGACTTCAAAATATAATCTACGACATCGCAGATTATGTATACGCTTCTGAAGATTTCTGACGCAGTAGTAGACAAGAATTTACTACGGTTCATTATGAATAGTAGGGAAGTAAATGATGATGTCGTTCATGTGAACGAGACATCGCTCATTCTGGATTCCGAGAAGAATATTATCCATCGCCCTTTGAAACGTTGATGGGGCATTTTTGAGGCCAAAGCTCATTCTGAGCAATTCATAATGGCCGTTATCTAACGTGAAAGCCGTTTTTAGGATGTCTTTGTCATCGATTTTGATTTATTGGAAACCAGAGGCAAGATCAAGGCTAGTGAAGTATTGACATTTGCCAAGTTGATGTAGTAAATGTAGACAATAAACCGATCTTTGTCCAAACAAGACTTGAAGAAACAATAGTTGCATCATTGGTAACTACCTTCAGAAATGCAATGTGTCTGATAAGGAAAGCTTGAGGAGCTGAAAAGGTAGGTCTGGACATTTTCCAACACCGAAAAAAATTTCAAATGAAAGGTTCTATAGACTTTGAGTAGAACAGACCAATTGCAGGCAGCTATCATCAGCATTCTTCCATAGATGACCCAAGATCGAACTGGAATGTTGCCTGTGGAATGGATGACACTGCAAAACAGAAAAGCTTTCAAAATCGGAAAAAAATCATCTTGTGATGGTTTGGGTTGCGTGTGACCAGACTATATCGTGCTCTAGACTCTAGACGATGATGTATCGGTGTGAATGATGTCAGAGGATCAAGGATGCAGGAGGTAAAGCCAACGGTCGTGCTCCTCAGTCCTAGGCTAGCTCTAGGCTAAGAAGGAAATGAGTGACAGCTTTAAGTAAATGTGATCACGGTATTGTGTTGTCAGGTAGTAACCCATCCATTGAGAAAGTAATGTAATATCACATCCCAAGCTAGGTTAGGTTAGGTGGGAAGTGAGTGGGTATATTCTTCTTCTACCGCATTCCGCGAGGGTTTATTGTGGCTCACACCTTTCCACACTCGACCAAATAAACCAAGCTTCTTAACGAAGCCGATTAGTTTATATGGTATAATGACGAAAATTACGTTACTTCTTTCTCAAATAATCTATTGAATTTTTCATACAGAGTTCAATTCATTTTGAATTTGATATATCAACGAAATTGATCCATGTCTAGTAAATAATTAATAGTTTCTCAGATTTTCCATATCTGTTTCCTTATTCATACTCTTATAGGTTTTTCGTTCATGCAAGAAGCAAATTCAAAATTTAACTATTTGGAGCATCAAGAGATGAAATTATTTGCCTGACTTGAAGGAGACGTATATGAATGTTGGTAGTTCGTACTATCGTACTATATTTTAGTGTTCTGAGGAAGATTTTTCATCAAATGTATGATCTCAACTGAAACACCTCACACCAGTTCTTGATACCGATAATTTTATTGAAAATCTCGTCTACAAAAGTATTGCATTTCCGTTAAGTGAAACAATGATGGATGCTTAGCGTTTGTTACACCTCAATTATCAATCTCAATCTCAAAAGGACCGAATTTGGGAACGCAATCCACACACTGTGGCAATTAAGGCCCCTATTACTTCCGCAAAGTCGTAAAAATACGAGGCGGTCGCGTGTACTTGGAAAATAAAATCGGAATCTTGGGCGAACGGTGAGACCATATTTTTACAGGGGTCGGCAAGGCGCGATACTAGACACCGTAAATCTCCTCACCTGTCCCCATTTATTCTACAGGTAGAACCACAGCTGGTCTACCCCTGAAGTTTTCAGGGCTGGGCGAGGTTTCACGAAGTTGGTGAAAAAAAACTTAGACGTTTGTTTCTCATCACAGAGTCTAATCCATTTGCTTTCCCCAAAAATCATCAGAAAGTACTTCAAACAGATGAAAATGAACAATATGTTATTAGCTTTGTCCGTTTTCATGAGTCTATTTTAAGCTGTAATATCTCAGTGAATATCTATTCAATTCATTCGAAGTGAGCGCTATTTGAATCAGTGTACTTTTGCCAACGTAGCGCAAGTTCAAAATAAAAGTCAGCAATAAAATTGTGTGCTCTGGTTTCGATAACGTCGACGAAGACCTTTTTTGCCTGGTCAGGACTGGTGAAGGTTCTACCGGTGAGAAAGTTATCGAAGTCGATCGTTCAATTCGTGGGAGACCCACTTTCCGAGCTTTTTGACCTTTCTAATACGTTTTAAACCATCAAAACTGCATGGGGGCTGAAGCCCAGTGTTTTCGCCATCCCACTCATCGTTTGTAATAGGACAGTCTCCACCAGGGTCCTCAAATCGACATCTGAAATCGTATGCAATGAAGTATTACTGTAGCTAGTCCCAGTTCCACTTGAAAATATGAAGCAGACACTTCCGCTTAGGAGTTTCAACGATATGGAATTATTTTTTTGTCCTCCCCCACAAGAAAACTGATGAACAGGTATCAAGTGATTGACAGGTAACAAATCAAATTTCTCTTCCGCCCCTGCTAAAAGTGAGTTATCTTAATGTGTAAACCTACACAGGAGCCCATTAGGTCCTCATAACTCTACGCGTGATGCGAACTGGGACAAAAAGCTGGAAATGCGTACGAGGCGAAACAAAAAAAAGGTCGTTTATTTTCCGAGAGACAGGAAAAAAGACATTTCTTGAAATGTCGGCGCCAGATGCCTTTCGACCCAGCACGGCGTGCATTACAAATTCACTGGACACAACGTATCGTGAAAAACGACGCAACAAATAAAAGAAAGAAATTGACAGATTTTTTTGCGAAGGACGCAAACGCATTTACCGACTGTCGATATATACTGCCATCTTCATTTCGTCAGGTTGGATTTTTTTTCCCTTACCCTTTCAACTGTCTTTCGTCAGGAGAACGAGTGGTTCGTGACGACATAAAGATCAATGACCTCTATGCCGTCCTGGCCTTGTGTACCCCT
>WOGL01001117.1:0-12184 GCA_015342145.1 Leptinotarsa rubiginosa
ATCAGTAATCAGGAAATGTATAAGTATTACTCATTACAAGCTCATTACTGATTTTTGTCATAAATAATACCTTTTAATCGTACTAGTATTGTGTATTATCTATAATTTGCCACAACCTACAACTCTACTGCTTACTATATTTTGATTCTGCTATAAACTGGTAACGTAAAATTTAGATATGACAACGCGCTTTACTCTCAATCATTATTGGTTTTACTATAGCTGAGAGGTATTAAAGTTTCTAGAATATTCTGAACTACATCTGTTCACCTGCTAACTTCGCGGAGGTATAAGTGGCTCATGTTTCTCTAGGAAAAACCAACATAATACAACTTCGTGTTTTCCAATGGATTTTTGCATTAATTTTTGTTTCCGGTACTCTGAGTAAAATTATGCGTTTTGATCAATAAGAGAAAGGATTCTGAAATATTCTTGAATATTCCAGAGTATTCTGGATTATGATCACTCATGTAACAGCGTTGAATGGATTGGCTTTTTATGAAATACTCTCTCAATTTTTTTTGTGAACTGTTTGGAATGTGGTTTTTGTTGTTGCTACACTTTGCTATTTCCGGATCTTCAAAAGTATCAAAAATACGTGTCTAAACATTCTCAAAAGCACGTTTCTTAGTTCTATGACCATTTTCCAAGCCGTCTTCATGGACATTCGATTTGGTCTGTGATAATTTAATCTTATACCAATCTGCCAATCATTAAATGTGTACAATCAAAGATGTTTGTTCAATGATTGGAATTTATTACATTTATCTGCTTCGCACTCTGTATATGAGAACAATTGAATTTTTGTTGTGTCAACACACGTTGGTTGTCATATGCCATTTCATTAATGGTTTTGTCACACTGAATTCTTGTGAATTAGAAATAAAAAATAACTTCGAGTCATCAAAATTATTCGTGGAACTTCAAAAAATGTATGAGAAACGGATATCCGGTTTAGTACGTATTTGCATTCATATTTGAATAAACTTTTCTAATTGGCTTTGTCGTTACAGTTCGGTGGCGAATCTCAATTCTCAAAAAGAGTGAGTACCTACCTACCAAGACAATTCTCTCTTATAGTTTCAAATATTTTGAACTCGCTAAACTTATTTTTCAGAACCACTTTTTGTCACTAGGATTCTATGGTAGGAACCCTTGCGTAAGTATTGAATTTTCGTAACATCTTACCAAATAGCTTTTTATATCACCAAAACCAATGAATTGGTCTGTCAATGAACAATTTTGTTTTATACAGTTAAGAATGAAACCAAAATCATCTAAAGAAAATGACTTGAGTATCGATAAAAAATATTTTTCATAATAAATTAAACGGATTTTTAAATGAACCAACATTGAATGTCAGATCAACTCAAGCCAACACTCTTCGTCAGAATGCAATATAAATATTTTCACTTATCTCCTATGCAGCTTACTAGTCAACATACTGGTAAACACACAGTTTGCTGCTGGATTTTTTTTTACTGTTTCTAGGTAATTTGGGTCTGCTGAATCCAAAAATGCCACCAGATTTGCTACATCATATCATTTTCAGAAAATACGATAACAGATCACATTTCTAGCATATAGGGTAATTTAACGCAGCACTACCTACATATATGTAGTGCTGCTACCCATCAAATAAACGAAACGCGAATAAAAAGTAAGATATTTATTGTACAACAATATACTTACAAAAATCATCACACATATCTATCAAAAAAACTTAATTTTTCATGCAACCTAACCAGCATCGCAGCACAAATCTGTTATTCGGCGTCACCTACAAACTTCCTTTTATATGATTTTTTTGCAAAGGCTTTGAAAGGACGGTCCCTTTGAAGACTCCAGCAGTAATCCGCCATCATGTGAGTTGATATCTTGGTGGAAGCGTTCCCCTTGTTCCTCATTAAGGTCACCAAGATTTTCTGGGAAACGGTCTAAGTGGCTGTAGAGGTAATGAATTTTAATACTCATATGACAACCGTGTTTGTTAAAATTGTTGAGCATTTCTTCCACTAAATCCCGGTAATTTTCCGATTTATTGTTTCCAAGAAAATTTTCCACAACTTTCACAAAAGAGCACCATGCATTACACTTAATTTCAGTCATCGATTCTGTAAAATGCGAATCTTTNNNAAGTTGTCGTATCTGAGGCCCATCAAATATTCCAGCTTTCAATTTTTCTTTACTAAGTGCAGGGAATTTGCTGGACAAGTATTCAAAACAAGGACGATTCTGGTCTAGGGCCTTTACAAATTGTTTCATCAGCCCTAGTTTGATATGTAACGGAGGTAATATTATTTTCTCTCGGTCGACCAATGCATCGTTAACTACGGTAGCTTCTCCTTGAACTAAAGCATCTCTAGAACGCCATTTTCTCCTACTCCAGTGTTGGTCTTTAGCTCTGCTATCCCAAAGACACAGGAAACAAGGATATTTTGTATAGCCATCTTGTTGTCCCAGGAGAAAGTTCACCATCTTAAAATCAACACAGATCGCCCACTGATGTTGGTCATACTTGATGTTTTTAGCACCAGCGATATTGTTTTACATTCTTCTTTCAGTTTTGTAGAATGCACAATTCGTATACTTCCATATTTGTTGCCATTATGTAGAAGGACACACTTTAAACTTCGTTTGGACCTGTCGATTGAAAGACGCCAGTGATCTGGTGTATACTCCGATACACTAATTTTTTCTAACAGTCGTTTAATATTGTTACAAAAAAATCATATCATCTTGCTGAGAAAAAAAGGCAAGAGATCGTTTTCCCTATTACGGTAGTATGTTATTTTGTTGTCTGGGTGAAGAAGTTTCTTTTCCTTTAGTCTGGAGGCAAGCAACTCGGAAGAATCCTTTGGAAGGTTCAAAGAAACGATTATAATCGTTTCTTCAAGAATATTAAAAATCCTGATAAATTCAATTAATTAGTGGAAAAAATAACGAAAAGTAATTTTTTTCAATTTAAACTGACGACTTTGTATAATTCAAAAAGAAATGAAAATAAAAAATTATATGAGGTTCCGTACAAGTTCATTGAAACAATTTATGTTTTGTTAGTTCTAAGCGTAGACTGTTTTACATTTATAAAAATGATTTTCTGGATGCAAGTAACAACTCTTAGGATTTTGTTAAGGCTTCACTATTCTCAATGATACAACAAATGTCAAAAATCTACCACCCACTGAAATCCACAATCGGGTTCATTCAATTGAAATTATTTGCAAATCATGAATAACCTTCCTCGTTATTTTAGAATTGACAAGACACTTCGATACAAAAGTGGACAACGTTACATAATCTCAAAACCAATGCTAAATTTACAAATGTTATAATTCTCTTGACATATAACATACATCAGGAACTTTCAGATATTTTATCTATATCATTGATAAACGTTCCCGAAGCATTTTTCTGTATTCTTAAATACGTTTACCCAAAACATGATAATACCAACAAATCCTATGTCACAGCCTCATGAATATAAAAAAATTAAGTTCAGAGAGTTTTTTATCTGAACATCATGTGTAGATTTATACTTCAAATTGAGTTCACTGAAGATGTTAGTTCAGCCAATTTGCCATTGAACACCTTTACATGAATCTAGCCATTTATTTAATTTCGTCTGGTATTTTTATATCGCAAGCGCTGGCACTCTTTATAAATAGAAACAGTGCGTATAGCGATTCCTGTATAGGAAAAGATTGGGGTCATTCTATATTAATAACTTCACTGATGCAGTCTAACAGTGAGTCTTTTATTGTTGAAGTTAATGGTTTTTGTAAGAAATTCAATACAGAAGGTTT
This sequence comes from Leptinotarsa rubiginosa, assembly GCA_015342145.1. Taxonomy (NCBI): domain Eukaryota; kingdom Metazoa; phylum Arthropoda; class Insecta; order Coleoptera; family Chrysomelidae; genus Leptinotarsa; species Leptinotarsa rubiginosa. Next base: position 3,807 of record WOGL01001117.1, read on the forward strand.
AACAGGGTTTTTATAGATTCGTTCAGTTGTTCTAGAGGTCGTTATGTAACATTTAAATATTTATAGTGTTCTGGGAAACTATTTTTGAATACACATTATTTCCACTGATCTATATTTGTTTCTTCCATTTCTCATTATACTTGATGGAATGTCGTTTTGATAAGAGGCCTTCTCATAAAGTAGTTTTTTGTACACTACTAGTAATTTCGTACTTCTTATAAAGTAACCAATTTGTAAAGGGGTCATGATACATTCTTATCACTTCAGCTAGGATGATTTCTCCTATAGAAGTTTACATAAAGTTTCCCAATGAACTTCAGTGAAAGTCACAGTTGAAATAGGAAAAGTTTATCTGATTGTGTGACTGATGGGTCAACGTGTCCTTATTATTGCAAAAATATCAATGTATTCTTTTTATTGTTTTTTGGATTTTTTGTAGAACAATCACTAATATACTGAAAAGTTTTTTCAGTTATCATAATAACTATTTACAATAACTTTCATAAAACTTTTATTATTTCTTCCATTTTTTTAATTACAAAAATTTGCAGAGTATTGCAGCTAAGTATCACCTCTGTTTTTCTACTGGCCTCAAACTCTGTTGAAAAAAGTACCCATGTGTTTGTAGCGTTTAGGTTATCGGAATATAATTTTTTGAAATAACTAAAATGAATTCAGCCAGCTTCCAATTTGTGCGAAATTTTGAATATTCACATTTCGTTTTTTCTGTAACTTAAATGCCATTTTTGAATTTCCAGAATGCTCTGCATGTTCACAAACTCCTAATCAAAATCAGATCGCTGTTCATTTTGAATTCGGTTCAATCCAATAATATCGAATTATTTTTGACGTCATTTAATTGCCCGTGTTGAAATCATTTCGACTCTGCCTGTTTTTTTTTTCGCTAAATCGATCGATTTTTCGATTCGATAGGTCAAATCCAGCACGATTCTTTTCAAGAAGGATTCTGTTCGATATCTTTCCTGCGAAGGAAGATGCTAAGGTGGTTCTGAAGGGACGCAGTTTTTGGATTTGAATTATTCTTCTGTTGAAGTTGATAATTGCCTTACCTGAATTGAGTGGAAATAACATTCTGGCTAGCTTGTAAATCAGCCCTGGAACTTCAACCTTTTTGCTCAATCAAACCACAGGGTGCCCGGTTTTTGATAGATAAACCGTTTTTAGGGTTGTGGAATAACGAATAGGTATTTCATTCGGAAAAAATTAAACTAATCACCCTACTATTGCACAAATAGTTTACTTTCTGGAATGTTTGTGTTACCATATACTTAACGAGAAATTTATTAAATTTTGAGCCATAAATATGAGCAAATAGTGAAGCTAGATCGAATTATTTGTGGAATACTTTTGAATTTGTTCTAGATATAAAAATATATAAAAACTATCAAAGCAACAAAAGTGATATTAAGAAACGATAAAAGGTCATGAAAAATCAAATGAATGTATTGCCAAAAAAGCGGTGATAAGCAAAAAAACAAGAAAAATATCAATAAGAGAAGAATTGAAGAGGATTCATCCTACTTCCGTTCTCATGGACATTGTTTGGGTTTATTTATCTGACTTCTTTCAGTGAAAATAAACATGCTTGTTATATCAATAATTAAACATAGATGAGTCTCTTCAATAAATATACTCAAATAATGAATGATCTGTTGCCCCGGAATGATTTGTATTTATCTCCAAATTACAATTATTGATAATAATTATTGTAAATAGATAAAAATATTAATTGTTAATCATGCATATACTTATAGAATCGGGTGATATTTAACCAGTGCCATTGATATTGTTGATTAAATTGTTAGACGTGAAAACGTCATGTAATAGTTATTGATACCTAGTAGGCTTAACCTGAAGCGAGTGTATAGCTTCAATTCTTAAGAATAAATCAGAGGGTTTATTGTTTCATAGTTATGTGTGATTTCATTTACTTACCTGTTCCTCCCCACTCAGAATATTGAACGAAGTAACTTCCTTCACTTTTTTTGTGGAAAATCCCAAATGTTAACTTTTTTGTGATTTTAATAACTATCTGGGTTCCCACCCCAACTCTCTAAAATAATACAACCAGGATCTACTCCACATTAAACTCCCCATCGAAATGGGTACGCCAACTGATCACCAAGCAATCCATATCATTTACAAGCAACTCTCTTACGAAAGGTGAAGTGATCACTATATACCTGCTGTACTGATGGTTGCTAGGTGGGTTAGTTGAAATAAGTTGAATAAAATTTTTGGTTTACTTTCAGGTTGCACTATAAAAATGAACATAATTGGGTAAATGAAATTCTATTATAACTACTCTGGTGACGAGGTCACTGGAGATTCACTGGGTATCGGTGACGAATTGGCACTTGCCTGTAAAAAGGAAGGCTAGTGACACATAATTATTAAGTGCTTTTATTTCTTATACCCTCATTAATTGATTCTTGACCAAGATTTTCTGAAAATCATAAAACTTTTACAACTTTCACAAACAGTGTGTAAAAGCCAAATGGAATAGATTCATATTTCAACAAAATCCCAAAACACATCAAATTTCTATTATGATTTGACATACTCCAAACGGCTCTACCTTCAACCCCCGTCGAATGACAGGTACAACCCCCCATTTTTTAAATGAGAAGTATAGGCTTGTGATATATTGTTTGAAAGATCTCTTCATTCTCTATTCAAAAATGTTATCGCTTTCAATTTATTGCAACAATTGAGATAAAACAAATTAAAATCAAGTGGTTACCAAAATTCGATAAAATACACTGAAAACTTATTGCAATATACTCGAAACTTATTTCATGTTGAGGTACTGATAATGAGAAAGTGAGCAAAAACCATAGCAATGTTCTATTTAGATGGTATCCTTTAAAAACTGTAAATAATTTCTGTGGCAAAGTTAGTTTAAAGCGTCTTGTAAACTTGTTTGGTATGTTACAACATCAGTTGTCAGTATGTTAATTCAAGTTCAAAGTTCGTCAACTTCCAGTCTGACAAATGGTTAGATTAACGAAAATATATAAAAAACAGTTTTGAAAATGATTGGTTACCTAGATAAAACCCGAACGCAACAGGAAGTAGCTCGTCTATTTCATGAGAAATTTCATAATTTACCGCCTATATCTCAAGGAACAAGCAGTTTGGCGACCTTGGTAATGTGGGGTAGATAAAAAAAGCAGCTGCCAATGCAATGAGTGATGAACTCAAATTAAATATAATGCTTGAGTTTGAAGAAAACCCACATACATCGAGTAGACAGGCATCCACTACATTCAATGTTAGCCATACATCAATAGTAAACATATTGAAAGAAAATAAAATGCATCCCTATAAAATGATACCTACTCAGGAGCTCATGAAACACGATTTTGATAGAAGAACTTATTTTTGTGAGTGAATGATGAACATGTTGGATAACAATATCATCCAATTAGAAGACGTTATGTTTTCTGATGAGTGTACTTTGTCTTTTAACGGTCATGCTAATCGGCAAATTGCCGCTACTGGTTAACGGAAAATCCTCACTGGACGAGAGAAGAACACACGCAATACCCTCAAAAGATTAACGTTTGGGCAGGGATTGTAGGAAACCATATCATTGGTCCCTTTTTCATTGAGGGCAACTTGAATGGCGATAATTATTTGGCACTACTTCAAAATGATGTCATTCCAAGTACAGCAAATTTATATCCTGATCCAGGAAACTCTCAAGTTCCAGTCAATACGATATGGTTTCAGCAGGATGGAACACCACCACATTACCAAGTTAATATCCGGCAATAACTCGATACAACATTTCCCAATCGGTGGATAGGGAGGCGAGGATCGAATGAATGGCCAGCGCCATGGGGATATGTGTACAAAACTAAACCCTCAGATTTGAATGACTTAAAAAAACGGACTTGGATCCGATATGTAGATGATATATTTGCGATTTTTGACACGAAGAAATCTAAGGTAGAACATATTGTTTCAACTCTTAACAAAAGATCCCCGAACATTAAGTTTACATAATATGAAATTGAAAACAACGAGGAGTTACCATTCTTGGATTTCTTAGCGATTAGAAGTAAACAGGGTTTTGATGAATACCAGTACTTTTAGATATATTCCTAATAGTTCACACCATTGTCCACAACAAAAAATTGAAGGACCAAACTTTCTTGTCCATAGGAATGTTACGTTTCCCTTGAGTAAAAAAGTCACGATATGAAGAAAAATTTTATCAGGAACATAGATGAATTCAACGGGTATCCTTCAAAAATAGTAGATAAGTTAATTAGGAAACGTAAATTCTGAGATAATCTTCGCAAATCTTCGACTTTTCAAAAATATATTTTTATTTATTGTCTTTCCGTATCAACGATACATCAACATATTAGATTGAATTTTCAAAAAGGTTAGGTAATCCTGAAGACAAGATGTTGGAAAATGAAAAGTAGGGTAAACATATTTCATTTATGTTGTGAGGAGAAATAATACATGGTCAAACTAAGCGAGCTATCAAAACTCGTTTCAAAGAACACGTAGCCTATATGCAATTTTGGAGACCAAAAAATCTAGTGACGCTCACTATGTTGTTGAGATCGGTAAACGACGCAAGATTTGGGATGCTTTCGAAAGTCTGGAAGTATATAGCAAAGTTTGGCATGAGAACTATGAACAGTGATAAAGGTCTCATTCCAAAGAGTCCATTGCTTATATTAATATTAATTGATTTTCAAAGTTAGCGGGAAATATAGAGCAAAGTTTGGCATGAGAACTATGAACACTGATAAAGGTCTCATTCCAAACAGTCCATTGTTTATGTTGATATAAATTGTTTTTTCAAAATTAGCGGGAACCTTCACAAAAAAAATTCGCGAATTTATACACGAAATCAATGATGTGTGTCTGAAAGTGATAGGTAAAGACAACTTGGTTGGTGGAACGCACATACGCGCATTGAGAAGAGTGTTGCAGTTCTTATGTTTGGAAACAGCGCTTGTTTGGGATAAATATTTAAATACACTCAAGAAGTAGGTCATTGAATGACACAGAACAAAGTCACATACCAGATTTAGATATGCGGTGTCGGACTCAACAAGAAATCAAACCAATCGGAATATTGAAAAAAGTCCAATGCTTCATTAATGTTTTCAATGTTTTACCATCTTCTTGATTGTTCAAAAATAAAAAACGGAAAGTTGTTTTTTTTTATATTTCTAGCGACGATATTTTCTAAAGTTTTCACAAGTAAAGGTAACGGGTTACCATTAAGGAAAAATTGTTAATTAATAAAAAGCATAATTGAGAGGAAAATTGCAATGAAACTTTGTTGCCAGTTCAATTATCTAGGATCTAATTTTTTTCATCGCCTAATAGTACTATTCAATGGGTTGATTTTTTCGAACCACCCGTTTTTACATGTATGTTCACCGCTCAATCAAAACTATGAATATTGGTGCTACATTTTTGGGAGAACGAACCTTTTTTGGAGGGATTTCTTCTCCCTCAAGATCATTTTTCAAATTTTGAATATCTGTAATAGAGATATATTTGCCAAGAAAACGGACACCTCTTTTTTAAAACTAAATTGTTTATAACTTTCAAACTATTTGCACTATTTGTTGTATCTTCTCTTCATATTATATTTTATCTTCATTATAGCAATCATCATAGCTCACTATTCATTCAGGGTAGTAAACATGCGTATGGCACGCTACCTCTTTTCTCAAAAATGAATCTAATGACAATAACAAAATATTGATCTCGAGGGCAATACGCAAAATTTCAATATCATCAGATTAATCATCATCTGATTCTGAATTAGTAACATAGTCTTTCAAATAGGTACGATTTATCTTCTCATTTGATCTCAACAGTACAAATTCATTTCCTTATGATTCTTCGAACTCATTGCAATTGGCTTCAATTGTGTTGTTAATTGCACCTCAATCATAATTTTCGATGAAGGGGATCTGAATTGTGAAATGGCACTTGGGTACTAGACTTAGTGATACTCGGGCTTGTCCTTCAGGAACAGCTGAATCTAACAATGCATACATGGTTTAGCCTAGCACCACTGAAGAGACATGTGACAGGTCGAAACTGCGCTGTCGGGTGTTTTGGTCACGGATTCTTTGTTTTGGAGCTTTGGTGTCATCGATTTTGAAAGAATTTCAAAGTGTACACAAGAATTCACACTTGGCAACAGACCAAGGTAGTCCACTAAAAAATAATTCTGACGTCACACTGTTGTCATTGTCTGTTTGAATTTAAAACATTTCTACCGCTTTTTAAAAGTTTTGTATTCTGAAAATATTTTGCATACGTGATAATCAATTTTCGTTCAAGAAAAATATCCGTTTGTGGGCTATTTCATCAAATATCGCAACTAACATTAAACATCAACTAAAATCAAACGTTATGGTAACATCATTCGTAAATCCAAGCGGTTCATATTTGAATAAAATTATGCAAATGTTTAACTTCCAGTACAATTTCAAAATCCCGTACTTTCATTTCATTGTGAAATATACTGTTGAGATTCTTATGACTAGTTTTTGTACCTAAGAGTGAGGCACCTATTTTATTGAATATTCTAGTTCTGTACCACATTCTTGAGCAGTATTAATGTTTACTTATCGTGTACTCTGTTTCCAAGATAAAGAGGATCGGCATAAGAAAATCACGTAAATCGTGAGATATACAAAGTCAGTTGCATTATGAAAAAGTTGTCTATTTCAGAGCTTATTCAAATGTTTCAAAATTCAGGAAATTTTTGTCAGTTCTGTGAATATTTGAAAAAAAATTTTTTTTTCGGATTTTGATTAGTAGATTTTGAAACATCATTCAAATACTTTCTGAAACAGGCGGCTTTTTCTAAATTTGTGTCTCATAAGGTTTCCGATTTCCTTGTGATGGTTCACCCTTTTTATTTTGGGCACATTGTATGTGTCTCTGGGTCCATGCGATTCATAAACAATTTATCTCAATGGTTTTGATCCGATCCAAAAGATGATTGAAAATATATCTATCTTCGAGTCTTCGAGATATTATTTGAGCGATAAAGGCGTTTCTTCATCAGAAACAAAAGTCAGTCACTACAATCAACCCTTCAACTCAGTGTTTGCGATTTTTGTTTTGTTTAACTCTTCTTCAGCAATTTATTAGTATTTTCTAAATCAAAAATGGTATTTTTTGTTAACATATTCAATCGAATTTAGACAAGGCCGTATTTCTAATAAATGGTCCATACAGTAATAGCGGCCTCAGGGTAGGGCAATAGGAGCAACACCCCATTTATTAAAAACGATAAATTTTCTTTTTGCAAGCAATACAGTTCGTTTATTTTTAAAGGAAGGTTTATTTACCACTTTTATTCGTAACTAATGTCGTTACTGCAGTTTCGTCCTGTAAGGACATTTTCAAACTATAAACTATTTTTCTTATTAAAAAAATATAGTCATATTGAATATGGCATAGCCCTTAAAATGCTGCTTTACAAGAACTCAAAGTGATTTGCAATTTTAGAACAGTACAAAACAGGATCTACAGTAATCCATAATTGTGTTACAATTTTCTAACCTCTCTGAACAAGAACTTAGACTTTTTCAACCCCACATGAAAGGAAGATACACTCAAAACAATGTGTTATTTGCTGTTAGACTCTAGTCGGTGCTGAATGACTTCTTAAGATGTTTGAAGTTTAACGAAAAAGTTTTGAGGGAAAATTATTTATTTCCGATATTTTTGTAATTGATTCAGTTTAATAAATTTGCCCGTTTTAATATTTTTGGATATTGTATATTTCTCTTTTTTTTTCAAATAGAAAATCGACATTTCAGCACCTACTTTCAACGTTCACATTTTTTTCAAAAACTCTTTTTTGTCAATAATCTTCTTATGTGCGCATTTTTTAAAAAACTTTTTGCTGCCTCTTGTTTCTATTTTCGTTCAAAAAAATTTGACTCAACTCTATAATAAAAAGTTGAGTTCACCTAATCGATGCACAGAGCGGTAAAATCACCTAAAACCTGGCCATAAATGAAATTTGTCAACTTCAATTGTCCCAGGTAATAATGGACATTAGGATAGGTAGATAAATGGGTTATCTTTTGTGACCATCGTTACATGTCTATGTCCATTATTTGTGACATGAGAGCAGTTGAAACCTAGCGTTTGTTCACTACGCATGTGTTTGTTTTGAATAACCCCTTAAATCTCATTTGTTTGCCTATTTATTAATTTATAATGTATTGGTGAAAAAAATTGCTACATAAGATACATAAGTTTTATTTAATAGGCTTTATTTTCGAATGTAGAGTGTAAAATCATTTGTATAAAAAAACTTATGACACTTTAAAGTTTCTAGAATA
>WOGL01001118.1:0-12181 GCA_015342145.1 Leptinotarsa rubiginosa
TATGAAGCATTTGTCAGAAGCTTCAAAAATATGTTTCACAAGACCTCCCTTTCCATTAAATTTTTTTCCCAGATGGCGCCCAGTCGCCATCTTGAAAGTTTCATTTGTCAATTTCACTTCAAAATAAAGTATTCATGCATTAATTTCATTATCCTGAATTTCAAGTTTTTGGGTTTACCCGTTCAAAAAATAAAAGGGGGATATTAAAGAAATGCATTGTATATTGAAGTCAATGGGGGTAACTCGGCTAAAATATTTTCAAGATGGCAGCACTTATTGTTTCATTGTTTGTATGATTTTCTTGAGAGTATTTGGTGATTTGTTTCCGTTTTTCTTGAAATCGGGTCGCAAATGAAAAACTTTATCATATTCTCCGTTAATAATAACTGATTTAAATAATCTTTGTTCGTGTAATTCAATCGTCCCGGCATGATTTATTATTGGCAATTTACAAATGACAAGTTGTGATATTGTCGTATCAACTGATTGTTTTCAACCGACTGAATTTGGAAACCGTATAGTAAGTATTCTGTCGATAGAAAAATATTTAACACTATTAATTTTCGGAATAGGTCGCCTCATACAAAGTTACCCTTATTTTTGATGCTCAATACAATTTAATAATAAAAATTGGGGGTTTCCATTTGAAAAAGTCTCTTTAGACGGTTCTTCGACATTTCATATTTTTTAGAATTTTTTCAATTATTTCAAATATATTATATCAAATAATCATTTGATACAGTAGTAAAGCTTTGGAAATAATTATATCTAAAGACATGTACATGAATTAAAATAATTCATGTCTAAAGAACAATATGAAATATCAACCGCAAATATAATTTAAACGTGAAATTTCGTGGAATGGTAAGTAGCGGTCAAAAGAACAAGTAAGAGAATAGAGAATCGCATCAATCTCCAACGTCAGCATTCAGCCGCAAACCCATATGCCATTCAGGAATTTGAACGCTGCCGAAAGACCGACCTCATCGATCAACTGCTACCAACACAAATCCAGATAGCGTAGAGATATATCTACATTTATATGTTATCGTCATATAAAAGAGTGTTTTGGTTTCGGTACCAATTTTTCTTTTTCCTATCAGCGAATTTGTATTGTATAGGCACTTATAATAACGCGTTACACGTTTGACTAATTCAGTTACATAAAATATTCAATGAAAATCGTGGAGACATGTCGATTTCAGCTGGTGACGGGTACATTTGTATCCATATCGTCAAATAATCCATTAGACAAAGAAAGTAATATGTTTTTTACAGAAAAACCGGTCTAGTGCCTAGGAATACTAGATATCTAAGTAACAAGTTGTTTTGCCGTTAGTTTTTATGTAACCTAGGTAAACTGTTATTTTCAAAATCCAATAACAAACTGCAGGAAATATAAGAAGTTTGTCTAATACGCAACAAACTAAACGAATAGGTATTTTAGGTAAAGATTGCAAGGGCTGTTTCAACAAAGATGTTTATGTGATGGGGTTTATAAATAATTTGGGATTGAAAAAGAAACATGTGTAATATGTGTAATAAGGTTATGATAATATACTTAGGGTTGATATTGCTTCCATTTGATTCGTCATAATCGAGTATTATCTAATTGTCAAATGAAACTCAAATGGAAAACATATGTATTTGAATTCAGTTAACAGGATATATAAAGGTTTTTGTTCAGCTGATCTCACTATTGCTATCTCGGAAACGGTAAGACCTATATACAAGGTCGATTAAATTGAAAGGAGTTTTTTATTTTGCGAACGAGAACCATCTCTTTTCAGGTCGAGAATATTAGTGGTAGTTTTAGAAATATTCGCCAAAAACTAGAATTATCGAATTTCTTTCTCCTAATCTTTATTCCTTGAAGAAGCCAACTTTGTTGGTGGAATGCGCCTCTAGAAAAGTATTGCATTTCTGCTGGTTATTGGGAAAAGTGCTTGTTTTGCATAAGCTTCATCTTCAACCTGATTAATTTCTCAATTGAAACAATTTTGTTACATCAATAATATGCTGTTATTTATCACTTTGTGACAGAAGTAACTGTAGATCTAATTTTTATTTTGATCGTGAGGGTCAAGATAACGTTATCTCGATGTAGTGAGAATTCGACATAGTGACATTTTATTGTAATATAATTTCTAGGATCAAGAACTGTTACTAGTGACAATCTGAGACAGAATTAAATGGAATAACAATCGGAAGTAGCAAATTTTTTCTCAATATTCAGTCCATTTTTAGAGTCACTTCAAAATTTTCAGGATTACTGGTGATGAACGACACGGACTAAATTTCTCTTTGGTTTTGGTTTTTTTTCTGATATTTGCTGATGCACTGTTAGACGGATTGATGATCTGGCAGAGTTTTTGATATATTGTCTAAAACGATGTTCTTCATAATATCACTCAATAAAATAGTATGACCACTAATCTGACTTCTCAGTCTCTAACCCAGTTCAGTAGAAGGAGTAATATTTGAGTACCACTAAACAGTTTACAAAATCGCAACACGTTTTTGAACTATACAATAACTTCATCAGGCGTGTTCTATGACTCTGTAGTGAAAAATATTATACTAAAGTGTCACTTGAATACGTTATAATATATTTTCAGCAAGTATCTGTCAATTCTATTACATATGTGAAGCAAAAAAAATGTAAATACATTCCTTGTATTCTGTTTTGACTCCAGGAAAACGTTAATGAAATCGAGTTGTAAAATAAATTTTACATTCAATGTAATTGCTGCACAACGAAATGTATGAAGGTGTGCCAAACTCTTTCGTTATAGTAGACGGATGAAGCAAAAATTAACAGAGATCCTGAAATTTTGGAAGAAACAAATTGAAAAGTTTGCAAATTCATGATCACGGACGTTTATATTTTGTTTTTGTTAACCACAAAAATTACCTAATTTTCTGCAAACTAACTATACAGTCTGTCCATTATAACATGAAAGAAAGATGTAATATCAGATTTCAAATGGTTAATAGAGATAGAAACTCAACTCCAGATCTTTTATTTGTTTATTGGTGTTATGAGTTATTCTGAAATAACATAGTCGACGAATATCAACGAAATCTATATGGTGTGAAGGCATGCATTGCTAATAATTTGAAGAGGGTCTCACATTCAACGGATGCCGGATTAAAATTAAATCATTACTAAAAATTTCAGCATGAGAAATCGGTTGTCAGTGTCAAACTTGCTCTTAGCGAACAACGGGCGGCTCCTTTGACTGTCAGTCAATTGTTAAAAGATCTATCTTAATACGAGCCGCTATAGTGAGTTCTCTTGATTTTCTTTTCTGTCCTACTTTGTTCACTGTTTCGAAGAGAGATGGTATGCAGAAGGTTCGTTCAACATATCGTCGATTAGCATCTCTGTGTAGTGCCTCAACGTCAATCCTTTTGATTATTTGATGTATTGCTTTATACCGATGCCTTGCTGTGCTGTAATATCAGTATGTTTATATATAATAAATGAGGCCGATCTAGCTTTTTGTCGTCATCGACTGAAGTCCAACAAGTTTTTTTTTGAAATTTTTCATCCATTAGCTGAATTTAGAAGACCGTAGAAAAATGGGTAAATATTTAATAATATATTATGTCCTCATTTTCGAAATACAATTTGAATATCTCATCCCGTTTTAGGAATCACACGTTAAAAGGTAAGATCTCGTAAATCCTTAGCTCGCACAAGTTTTGACATCTGAGAGTTGTAGTTCGTAGGGGTGCGACAGCTGGTTAACGAAAAGACATATTTTAATAGTATATTACGTACCGAGTAGGATAAGAAGCCAATTACCCACGAGCGAAAAATTGTAAACACGAGGGGTTAGCCGAGCGAATGGACGAAATTAGCCTTATCCTTGAGGTGCGTACTATACTTTTTCTGCGACTGAACGTAAAAAGGAATGATACAATATATTTGTTTGAGATTATGACTTTGGATAAAAAACTCATTCAGTCAGTCAGTCAGAACTCAATTAAATGATCTAAACATTGGGTCGATCTAGCTTTTTGTCGTCATCGACTGAAGTTCAACAAGCTTCTTTTTTGAAATTTTTCATCAACTAGCTGAATTTAGAAGACCGTAGGAAAATGGGTAAATATTTAAAAATATATTATGTCCTCATTTTCGAAGTACAATTTGAATATCTTATCCCGTTTTAGGAATCACACGTTGAAAGGTAAGATCTCGTTAATCCTTAGCTCGCACAAGTTTTGACATCTGAGAGTTGTAGTTCGTAGGGGTGCGACAGATGGTTAACGAAAAACATATTTTAATAGTATATTACGTACCGAGTAGGATAAGAAGCCAATTACCCACGAGCGAAAAATTGTAAGCACGAGGCGTAAGCCGAGCGAGTGGACGAAATTAGCGACAGCTGGTTAACGAAAAACATATTTTAATAGTATATTACGTACCTAATAGGATGAGAAGCCAATTACCCACAAGCGAAAAATTATAAGCACGAGGCGTTAGCCGAGCGAGTGGACGAAATTAGCCTTATCCTTGAGGTGCGTACTATACTTTTTCTGCGACTGACCGTAAAAAGGAATGATACAATATATGACTTTGGATAAAAAACTCATTCAGTTAGTCAGTCAGAACCAATTAAATGATCTAAAAATTGGTGACAAGATTTCCTACAAATTACTTCATCAGGGTTTATTTTTGTTTATCGTTTTTGCCAAATTTTTGAAATAAACGAGAAGAACTTTTTCGAAAAAAGAAGTTATGTTTTTCTTCCCTCTCCAACTTATGAAATTTTCGAAATTATATTCGTATTTTTCTCTTGTTTTTGCTGGCAGCAAATTATTCATCGCAATATTTGTTTGCTCGGTAATATGTAATAGGGTAGCACAAATTTCTTGATCGCTATCACTCATTTTGAATTTTTACGAGATACTGAATGACAGCTTATTTAAAACAAGTGGTTGCTGATTCACAGATATAACTAGATTCATTAGCAACCCACAAACTTTGAACAAAAAATGTACTGAAAATATGATTTTCATTTCGATTTCACAGAGAATTTGGAGAGAAAATTCACTGATTTTGGCTTCTGGGCAATTGAATGTATTCATGAGATCATATTTATCACAGTAAATGTTACATATCTAATCATTTTTTAAATTTCTTACGAAAATGGCCGCCATTAATGTAGAATACACTTGTATTCTAAATGAGCACACGTAATGATTAGTTCAAAATGAAGGGAGTAGAAAAACATATATTAATCGTTGACCTAAAACATTCGATACACATTTCATCGGGTGGGAAATATGTGAATATATACAGTACATGGACGAACTGTAAAATAATAACATTCACTTTGATAGTATTCTCATTGTATGTTAATGACCTGACATGATTCATATGGAATGTTTTCATTCGAAAAAGCACTTTTGAGTAGTAGCGATTATGTACGTTTGTTCTTCAAAACAGCACCCTTTGGAATTGAATGATGGATTCGATGCTTTCGGGTCTTTCTATCATACACCATTTAGTCGAGATCTGAGTTCATTCTCCCATAGATTGAATTGATAGTACTGGAGTGGGCAGTGAAATTAAGTGTCATGATATCTCTGTACTGTTGTTTCCAATTTGATCTTCAAACTTATCTAAGATATAGCCAATTTCCAGAGTGGATGTGTTATCATATATACATGCATTATGGTCAATAGAATAACTCAGACGATGAATGGACGAAAAAAATTTCTTACATTCAGGTCAAAGAAGATATTTCCAGACAGAAAATATTTGTAATGCTATATCGACTATATTGTAGGTAATTTATTTGTTTGTCAAAATATGCATAGCTAGCAGACTGATAACTTTCAATTTCATTGCGAAATTACAATAATCATTATTGTGAAGCATACTTCGCCGTTTTATTCTCAAATTCAATCGGTTGGAATTTGTGCACACCTATTTGAGTATATACCTACGGTTTTGAAATTTTTTCTCAAGATGCTGAGCTTTTTTGTTTAGATAAGAAAATAAGCACAAACATTTGGCTTTTACTTAATTTATCTGAATAATTCGTACACGCTATGTGAAAAACTACATTTACAAGATTATCTACAAACAATTGATATTGATAACGGAAATAGGTCTCAGACAGGAATGTGTACCTTACAGTTTTTGACAGCGTTTGACGAAGTATTTAAAAGGAAGAAAATAACATATAACAAGGTTAAAAAATCACTTCTTCATCTTATCATTGAGTTGAAAAAATATGAGAATGTACGTAAAAGTAGACAAAAAATTCATCAAGTGAATGAATACAAGCATTATGAGGTTGATTATTGAAATTACATTGATGATTACGAAATATTTTTGATAAAATGTTCGAAACCGGCAGGTTTGAGAAAAAATGAATGAAATTTATAGTATCGCTATTTTGTTTTACCTATGAGTAATGAGGAATGCATTTATTTGTTCAGAATAGCAAAAAATTGGTACAATGAAAACCAAAGTAGTAAAAAAATTTTCAGCCCAGTAACATACATCAAAGAGCACCAAATCTTGACCGATAATGGAAATTTCAAATCAAGAGATGTGTTTCACATGAGATAAATTTAAAAAAATATTCACCGAATTCAATAGAATTTCAATGCTCATACAAAGTGAATAAAATGTAGGTGATAGAGTTAACTCCTACTGCATTTATTATTTCAATAATGTTAACAAATAGTCGTAGTAGAACTGACATTTCGAAATAAATATTGATTATTGTTTTTTTTTAATTTTTCAGTTATTCCAGTTGTTGAGGGACAAACATCTATATGGGTTAGATGACATTTCTAGTAAACACTGAAATAACACCACTTTTCCCGCCAAACAACAATACAGAATATATTGATTCCTCCAACGAGTTCTATAGAATGAACATTGTATTAGGAGTATGTCTTTGAGTGAATAAAATTTGAAAATAAGTAGCCTCATGTTTTTATTAATAGTTTCAGCTTACTCGTCCCACTCAAATACTTGACAGCATTTGCTATAATTGGACACTACATTTCCATTTTTGATCATCGCAAATACTTAGTCTTATGTAAAATGGGAGAAATATTTTTCGGTTGATTGAAAGCATTCAGAAGTGATGTCGTGGATTGTTGCTGAACCAAGTTTGTACTTTTTCCAAACTTGATTTTGAGTCACTGTGGATATCTTGACAAAATATGACCATTGAAGTTATTGTTTTTCGTTAGGTCATTTATATACACGAGAAACAGAAGAGGGTTCAGAATGGTTTCCGGTGGTACGCCCACAGATATATTTGAAGACCAACTAAGCTCTTTCCCATTTCTAAAAACTTGTATCCGTTATGACATAATCTCGAATCAGTTCCTTAGTTCGGACTTTCATTGTCTAATATGATATAAAATGATTTGATATCCCTGAAAGAACGAATAAAATTAAAAAAATCATTCGTATAAGCCTCACGAAAACCAAAACTTGGTTTGGAATCTCTTAATTTATTTTTTTATTTTTTTTTGTTTAATTGTTCTATTTTTTACTTGTATTTTATTTCACTGTAATTTCATTTCAGGGAGTTTTTGCTTAATATAATTGTTATTTTCAGCTATTCCCTTTAATTTTTCATTTGTGTTGGTGCTTTCAAGGATTACAAATCATTTTATAATCAAGCAACAATCATTCTGTGCATGAATATGTGCAAACATAGGATGTTGATGAATTAATCTGATTCAGCTGTTCACAACAAAACTGTTGGCCACGTTTTAACTTAAAATAAGACGATGTTGACAATAACTTTCAATCACCTATGGAAGAAAGAGAGTTACGCTTCTGAAGATAATTCGAAAATATTACTGTTATTATCAATATGAATTCAAATTATTAATTATCTGAATAGTTAGGCGGATCTTGATCATTATATACCTATATTTTATAATATAATCAGTTAGGAAACAATGGAAAATATAGAAATCTATATGTTATGATGGAAATTGAAAATGAGATTGAAGGTAAGGGAAATCAATTATCAAATTTGTCTAGTATTTATCGAAATCAATAATCAATCGATATAATTTCTAGTTATTTTTATATATCATTATAAAACTTTCATTCATAATTGTATTCTCATGAAGTTTTCTGTTTTAAATGCTGCCAGTAATGTAGAGAACATTAATCTCAATTAAGTTATCTGTTATTAGTTACGGGGCTTCTGCCTGATTGTTTGTAGCCTGTGGCGCTACCTAATATTTTGAGGGGCTTCTCTCGTCACAACGAACCGCTAATTTAACAGCGGGCATGTAAACAAGTCGAAACCCTTCATAACACTAATTACAGAATGGTTTTTTGATTAATTTTCATTTGAGTTTTTGCACGTTAGTGCTGGTATTCACATAAGTAATTACTAAAGAAGAATATGAATCAAGATTTGACATTTTCATTGAAAGATTTATTTTATTTCGTTTCAGATATTATGAACTTTCAATTCTTTTCAAGCCAAACAGAATTGTTGTTTTCACACAAAAGAAATTCGTTGAGATGGTACTAAAAATTTATCTGCGTTGGAATTATATAAATTTGGACGAAATGATCCTCAACATAACAGTTTTACTAGGATTGAAACAAATGGAAAGTTGGCGGAATCAAGACATTGGTTTTGTTAACATGTCTTCACATGGTATCAAGGGCAGATTCATGGGAGTGTAAGGGGGATACCCCTCTCGACATCAACATTTGATACCGAAATGAAAGGTAGAACCACATCCAAAACAAGCGCTGTTCCCAAATACCAGAACTACTACACTATTCGTTACTCTAAAACTGGTCTCTATTTATATCTAACTGGGTACACATTCATTTTCAGGGACACATAAATGATTCGCCGAAAATTTTCTCGTGAAAGTTTCCGCTAATTTGACGATTCATAAAAAGATTAATGATGGAATGTTCGGAATGGAACCTTCGTCACTGTTCATAGTTCTTATGTCACACTTTGGTATTTCAAGACTTTCGAGAGCATCTAAGCATCTATTTTCTTGTACCGATCTCAAGAATTTCGGATAGTTTTCATTCATTCTATAGCCGTTCTACGAAATTGGATATGTGATGAGTGTGCTTTGAAACAAGTTTTAATAGCTCGATTAGTCTGACCGATGTATTTTTATCAGATTTCTCACAGCTTATTCCATATATCCTCGACTTTTCAGTTTTCAACATCTTCTCTTTAGGGTTACCTAACATTTTATGGAGTGGGCAAGGAGTATTTTTAACTTATTTACTATATTTGCAGAATACTCGTTGCTTCCAGCTATGCCCCTGATATTTTCTTCAATATCGGGATTTCTTTACTCAGAGGAAAAGTAACAAGACAATGTACTATTTTGTGTTTTGGAAAATGGTGTGAGCTATCTGGAATATATCTGAAAGTAATGATAGTCTTCATGTAGGCATCAAATTTCAGACTCTGGGGATTTCTATTCACTAAGATATACAAAAATGATAACTAATCGTTATTTTCAATTTCATATGTAAACTCAATGTTTGGGACCTGTTTGAAACAAGCACTTTTACCAAACACCAGAACTGCAATACTTTTCACGACGCGCGTTTCACCAACCAAGTTGGCGTCTTCAGGAGAAGGAATAAACTGATCTTTTGTTTCGAAAATCACAAATATATCATCTGAATATTGCCTAATTGACTCCTTGGTAATATATCACAGGAGATACTCTCAACTGAATCATAAATTCTCTCATGGTGATATCAATTATCCAATATCATCACCTTTGTTTACTTTCAGACATGAAACAACAGTTGATACGTCGAGAAGAGTACTTTGACCACGCCACAGAAGATGGCTACCGCAGTTGCAGTTGAAACGTTCAGAGATAATAACCAAAGAAGACCTCGGCAAAACCCGGAAACCAACCAAAACATGTGACTGATTTTTCTCAAGGGCTTCGCTGAATCCTGTTCAATTTTCCTAGGTTTTGGTATGGAGGTGGCCCCATTCAGTCTCCATGTTTTGGGCATGTATTCCATAGCCAGAAATTTCCAGCCAGGATTATACACAATTTCTGAAGTTTCATTCATTTGAATTGAATAGGATAGATTTTTAGGAGAAAAGAGGTTTCGGCTTTCTAATTATTTATCTTTTTAAAAAAAAATTGGGGCTCCCACATTATTTTGGCATAAAGATGAAGAAGCAGAAAGCCAAAGCAGTTTTTTCCAAAATTTTTTGGTCCTTTTTGCAGTATTGCTGAATAAATGCATCTGGTCCAAGCAACTTTTATGGTAGAAGTGAATCCACCTCATTTTAGCCCATTTGGTCTCTTCCAAACCTACAACTTTTTTGTCGCCTGCCAGTTTCCCCTGAACGCCTTTTTGCAGGCATTCAATTTTGAGTGCACCCGGAGAAGCTCACCTAATGTTTCTGTGGGGTACCCCTATTTCGGTACCTGAGGTTTGTTTGAGAGTATTTTGTACAATCCAATATATATTTGGGTCTGCATTGCATTGTGTTCTCTATGGGTCTCTCTTCGATTTCCTCAGGGTTTTGTTATATACAGGATCTTTTGTATGGAGTCCATTCCTGACTCCTGAACATTTCCTGGCGTTTTTGAAAGATTTTCCTGTTTGTTGTCTGATACGTGCCAAATATCAATTCCATCAGGAGACATTCTTGTTGGATATCTTGTTGCACTACCGGATGATAGCCGCTTGGTTTGCGCAGGTGGTTTGTTCCACTCACACAATTGACCGCTGCGGGAACCGGTGATTCGAGTCGTGAGGCCAGACGATCGATTTTTTAATCCTATCGTCCAACCATTACTAGGAATCGCACGTTAAAAGGTTGATCTCGTAAATCCTCAGCTCTCATAAGTTTCGACTTTTCAGAGTTATCGTACATAGGGGGACGACAGCTGGTTACCATGAAAATAGTTTTTTAACGATGTTCATTGTATATAGCTCTCTGTAGATTGTCTTCTACCAACTCTAGGTCTCTTGAATTTCTTGTTTCAGAGCCCATCCAGTCTACATTAATTTTCAGATCTTCTTAGTGAGTTTTCCAGGGGTCTTGATAGGATATGATTGAGGTTTCAGAATGTATTTGCCATTGATATGAACATTTTTTCTACCAAACATTTCTGAATAGCTACCTATAAATGTGGTACCTATTGTTACGAATTCACGAAAATAGGTTTTTATTCCTACTTTTGAATGTTTCAAGGCCGCCCCGTGGAATGGACGCTTGCCATGAGCTATCTTTTTGTTTTCTAATTGATACAGGTCATCCATAAGACCCCTGCTCCTAATGAAATTCTTTACATTTGTAGGTTAGTGTTGTTGCCCGAGGAAGTATTATCCAATTCATGAACCAGTCCCCCTGAATCAGAGTGGCCTCCGGATGGCCTCTAACAATGACCGCCATCCTGAGCTTACTACCAGCTTCACTGAAATAACCAATACGTTCACGAGAATTCCTGGCCTTTTTTGATTGCCTCTGTTGGGGGATTTTCAAGTACTCTCACGAGATCCCTGCACAGATGTTCTTTTCGATTCTTTGCTACGGTCCTAAGGTGGCTTTTCAGTCCACGTCTTTCAAGCAATTTTCTCGTTCAGCTGCACTCCAGACAGCATTTTGTGTTGCATTCCGACTCTTGCCAGTCCCGCAACTACTTTGTCGGCGGTACTGTCATTCGCCGTTTGAGCTTGGCTTTTCTGGTCCATTGAAGTCTCCAGTTCAATCATTCTTCGTAGAGAGCGTCTCGGAGAGTCCTCATTATTACTTTTAATTTTTCCATGCACCATTATGAGAATTATATTTGTGTGGCAAAATATCATGAATGGATACAAGACTGAGTACTCTGGTAGGTCGCCCGGTATCCCACAGGCTGTGTTAATGATACCTGGTGAGGCCCAGGTATCATTTATCCTTCTTAATGGGTCGCATAACACCACTGGAACGAGCCCTCTTTTACAACAGGCATACCGCGAAATTATTCTAAACCCCGGAGAGCTACCATACTGGAAAATTTAGATTTTCCACTTTGTTATTAATAATCAAAAACGATAAAAAGTGAAAAATTCAAAAAAAGCAATGAACTTTTTTCAATAATAAAATCTATTCGTATTCTTATTAATAATAATAATAATAATAATTGCTTTTATTGAAAGGAACAAATACAA
>WOGL01001119.1:494-12222 GCA_015342145.1 Leptinotarsa rubiginosa
CTTCCTTCTGTAAGTTAATAAACATTCAGAATCCCTCGTTAGGCAATCTCAAGTGCACCACTATAATATGAGACAAGCGGATCACATAAGAACTCGGTACCGGCACTGTTTCCTAAAGAAATTCATTGAACTTTCGCCTCTACAATTTTTTACCTTTCAGAATCAGATCGCTCAATTCATTGTCTTTCTAAAATCAGATCATTCTGTTTTCATTCAGTTACCAAATAGTTTCCAAATAGGTGAATGTTCAAATATCGCGGGCTACCTACATTCGATTAGCGATTTTTTTATGTTGGTACACTCGTCTCGAACATATGTTCACGGTTTCAGCTGTTTAGCATTCTTAGTTTGTTGGTGAGAGGCATAAAAGTTAGGATTATTCTGCGTATTTGACAATTTTCTGCTTTCGAAAAAATGGATCAAAAATTTACATTAACTTTTGTGTAAAAAATGGAATGAAGTGCTCAAAAAACACTTGAAATATGACAGTGGCATACGGTGATTGTCCTCTGAGTCAGAAAAATGTTTACACGTGGTACAAGCTTTTCAAAGAAGGTCGAGAAGATGTGAATGACGAAGCTCGCCCTGGAAGCCCCAGAACATCAGCAATTCATGAAAATGTTGAGAAAGTGAAGAAAATTGTTATGGAGAATCGTCGAATAAGTAGGTATTAACTCTAATAAGTTACTGATAACTGATGATAACATGTATTGATGTGGAGCTTGATTTACTGTTATCAATTTAAAGTTTAAAGGTAATATACAATTTCTACAAAATATGCAAATATGAGGAGGATGAATAATTATTTTTAATGAGGACTAATCAATAATTTTTCATAGATAGAAGAGTTGACTCACATTCCCGCCTAAAAAAAGATTTTGAATATGGTTAGTTCTTTTCGAAGGTTTAGTTATACAATAAGTTTGTCAGTTGACCTGTTGTCGTCCCTGTATAAAAATAAAGTCAAGAGTTGAAGTAGCTAAGAATTAACGGGGTCTCATCTTTCAACTTCTGAAGAAGTTTTTCAACCATCAATATTCGATATGCTGATCTACCATGTTAATACAAGAACACCATGGAATCACTGAAATCAAAAATCTATTCTCTTTGTGTATTTGGGCAGTATTTTCGAAATTTCTTTGACACGAAATTGATTTTAAATATAGTCTAGTGGTAAATTCAGATATAATTATAAAAATCACATACCTGGTCTGCATTCAGTTTTAAACATTTCATTGCTATTATGAAAGTAATTTTCTTATTGATTTCAGCTTTTTGAGTTCACAATTACCTATAGTGACCTCAAGTTACATGAAGAATAATGAAAAATATTCAACTCCATAATAATTTGCAGTTGGAATTGTATTTCATTGTGGCGTTTCAAATCCCTCTACTTACCAGAATAGAATGGATTTCCACTCTCAGCATAGGTAAAGCGAAAAACATCTAATGACTAATGACTCATCAAAATACATAAATTTATCGTAACAACTAACACTACTAACATATTCAACAACCCTAAAATTAGTGAGACTTGGAAGGTAATTGTCGGTTCAAAATTCTGGAGCCTAGTTTACCACTTCAATAAAAATTAATTAGTTACTTAGTGCCCTATATTTCGATCGTATCAAAATATAAAGCGCTAAGAGTATTTTTCCCACATAATATTCATCCCGATCACTCCATATGGAGACTCTGATCATCATAAGAAATTTAATAAATTGAACGACAAATTTGTGGCCTATAGGTTATAAGTTTCAAAAGATTCAAATCGTTCATAGCGCTGAGAACGTATTTGGCTCACCCGGTAGAGGGAAAACAGTCGTTACTGGAAGGAAAACGGGATGGTCGCAGGGCATGGGGAGAATGTCCGCAGGCGGCCGGTGTGGGTGAATCTTTGCTTACTTTGCAATCTTCTTATTATTGATCAGTGTCCAGCTTTAGCGGTCATATGCGCGCGCATAGTCCGGCGAGATTTTAAGGGCAAGGGACGAGAAACGCAGGTATCCTGCTCCTTGAATCAATCCTACTTTGCATTAATGAACGCTCCTTTTACTCGTTTTCTTCACGCTCGCCGCAGTCCTGCTTGTTAACGCTCAGCTTTACAAAGGATCCTTTTTAGGTCCCTTCTCTCATACCTCACCCCACTGTACTTGTGAAAGGGGGGTAGGGTTTACTTTGATTAAGTTTCACTTACCTGGATATATGTTTTCTTTGAATTTGAAGGAAGGAAATGAAGGAAGTTGAAGGAAATGAAAAATAACTTCTTTGGGAAAAGGAAAAACAATAGTGATATCACCTAAATATTTTACTGACATCTTGTTTTTCTTTCAATTATTTCTTCATGTCATATTCATGACATAGAGAGATAGAAGTGGAACCTCTGGCGTAGAATAAATCCAAAACAAGTTCTGTTCCCAAACACCAATTCTTATATTTGAAGAGAAGTACACTCCAAACAACTCCTAAGAAATTAATCGTACTTCTCTACTTCTCTTCAAGGAAGATATGCAGAGTGGTGAAATTGAAACATATTTGAGAAGGGACGATTTTGTGTTACATCGAACATATTATCAGAAATCAATAATTAACAATGACATATTTCACATTTCGAAACTACCTTGATGTCTGTCAGGGACTTTAGGAAATAAAGCGAATGAAAGGAAAAAACTGCAATACATTAGATTTTTTCAAATTCTGGAGACTGAGGCAGATTTTAACCTGCCAAAAGTTAAGATTATCAACCCTCCATTTGGTAGGCAGTATTATTGAACACTGATGAATAGAATAATAAGATAAATGATATGACTTATCGGGCTGAACTAAAATTTTGTTTCTTCCTAAACAAGTTTCTCAAAAATATTGATAAAACCTCTGATATCTTCTTCCGTTCGAATTTCTTGTCAGTACTGAACTGCACGTTTATGGCGTTAATGCTCTATTTGAGGTACTTGTCGTACTGGAGGATACGCTAACAATTCATTCTTATGTCCCCCGCTACTCCTTGTGGCAACACTCTAATGGATGATTCTATATTGCTTATTATGTCTTCGACAGGAAGCCTGAGAGAGGTACCAAAGTGTTTCTGGGTTTATACTACCTACAAGAAATCAAACGTACCCTACTCCTAGAGAAAATACTTGGTGGTAGGTATAGATTGCTTCCAAAGTCACGAATCGCATCGGAAAACTATTTGAACATCATAACATCACAACAGGACCATTTACAAGCCAACAGATGAACCACGCAACACCATCAGACCAGCCAAGAATAAAAGGGAGCATCTTTTATCCGCCGGAGTTCACAGTATTCCTTGTTCTCAGCTAACATCAGAACTATGAAACGCAGTTTCAACACCAGAAAACAAGTACACAAACATAGATACGGTTCCAAATGCAAATAAATCAGAATGAGTCCGATCTACATCCCATCAGCAGCTGACTTATCAACAACTTGGACCAATAACATCCTGAGATATTTAAAACTGAAAGATTCAACTATTCAATTGTTTCCCTTGCAATGACTGCAAAGGGACCCGTACCGGTTTCGCACGGGTGGCATCAGCTCGTACTAATAATAATGACTTTCAATAAAATACATTCTAGCAAAAGTATGTTCACTATCAATTCCAATTCTGAAGTAGATAAGTACATATGTACTTAATGTAAAAAGAAAACACAAACATTCAAAGTAATCAACTACATGAAAAAACCAACGCCATTGCAACTTTTATTTATCACACGTGTCGCTTCGGTTTGTGAGACCGCTTGAAATAATTTTGTATCTCGTGATATAATTTTGATTTCGAAACAACCAAGATATTAATGCAAAGGGCAATTGAAAGGTGCATGAAAAGCTGAGATAACTGATGTATTTAGCTTTCCAATAATCACATTATATTTTCCCTTTTTTAGCTAGTAAGCTATATTTAACATATAGACATATGCAATCGCAGACTTTTCTGAACACCTTCAAAAGTAAATCAATGTCGGGAAATCTCACCGGCTTCGCACGGGTAGCACAACGACCACTCCTTCCAACGTATATCATCGTCACATTTAAACGAATTTAAATAAACTATTCATCAATCTTACACATAAACTGTAATCTTGAATGACTTCCCAGTACACCAGATACCCCTCATATTTATTCAATTTCACAATTTTTATAGATTTTTCATAAAAAAACATCTAATTTTTTTCGAACAACATAAATATTACTGGAGTTTTTTCCCAACACCACACCGTTATTCTAACACCTCGACCGTTATTCGATCACCAAGTGATCATCTTCAAGAGGAAGATCACTTGGACCTCTTCCCCATTTAAAATATTTTATTAAAATGTCCCGACCTATGGTACTCTTTATAAAGAAATAATGAACAAATCCAATAAATTTTAGCATCTCATTCACAGAGGTGCTGAGTACAAGTCAAGTGGCGCAGTTTGACAATGCCAAGTTGGCACTTCAATTGTCGATGTTGTTTAAATTTTGGAATGAATTATTATTAGATGGAAATCTTTTTACATATGGTCCATAAATTAAAGATCCCAACAAAATACGCGCGACAGATTTCGATTCTTCAGATTTCTCGCGTCAGGAGTGTTGTAAAACATCAGGATTTCTATGCACCTTTGGTGATTACGAAGAATGACCTTTTTAAAAGTTTTTCTGGAAATGTACAACTCTTTTGTTCATATTTAGTACGGAGGGACTGTAGGCGATTAGTTAACGTGTGTGGTTACTTTTACGTATTAAATTGACCGCTATGTGGAACGGAAGTTCGAGCACAACGTATGAATGATCGATTTCCACTGCATCCTGCCAATCCCCGCTAGAAAATCACATATTGAAAAGTGAGACCTCGTTAATCGTTAGCAAGCACCAATTTCGATTTCTAAGTGGCGAGAACTGGTTGAAGAAGGAGCTGATTTGTCAACACTTTTATTTATTTTCATTGTAGTCCTGAATATGGGGACAAATGTCGCCGAAACGTTGGAAATTCTATTAAAAGTAAATTGTTACGGGTTTTATGTCCATTTTTCAGTGGATACCTTGCAATCATACACATTTAGATGTGAAGCAACTAAATCGTACATACTTTGTTTGACAATAGATCTAATCAACAGTTCTATATATCGAGTCCAAGAAAATAAGACTCCTACTCTCTGTCAGCTGGATGAACATTAACACACGACGTTCCTCCATTCAGCTACAAATTGAAAACAACAAAGGGAAAATATCTCGAATGCACAAGCGGCGGACCGACGATCTCAGTTCTTCTGGATAATTTATCGCAGCACTCTCCTGAAAGTCAATGAAAGAAAGGTCCTGTCCGTGAATCAAGTTGCTCGTCCTCTTCAGCTTTCCAAATGCGACCGCCTTGATAAATTGACGCTTTCTGTAGTTTGATCTGATTCACATACTGTCGGTTTAACTATCAATGAGGGGATGTGTATAAAATGAAAGTGCTGGGGAGATAGACAGTTTCATTTTCTTTCGAAATTATATTTGTGAATTCATTACTATCCAATATATTAATTATGAAATTTTTATAATAAATTTCATTCAATACGCTACACAGTAGCTTATCAGTTGGGCTGATACGTCAAACTATTCTACAATGTCTTTTATAATATAACAGTAGGTGATTACAAAACTCAATTGGATAAATGATTGATTCTGGCAAAACAAATAGATTTTTATAAAACAATTACAATACAATATGACTTCTGAAATAACAGATAAAATATTGGCATTTTATATCAATACTTAATAAGATGAATTAGTAATCCTGGCAAAAAAAGCGAGTGTGCTTTATACCACATGACTGAAGTAAAACTTGGTTCGTAAAATTGCATATGTTTATGCAATTCACTTTTAAACTCCATCACTAACTCATACGGTACTGAATTTGGATGTTTATGGCTCGAATAATCTAACAGACAAATTTCTTCACATCTACTGCACATCTTGAGGGAGAGGCTTCTCACCGGCCATGACTCGGTGAGGCAGCTGTATGTTGAAGTGAAACTTCTTTACGCGCGCTTGACTTGGGGAGTAAGCTGGTGAATGCGTTACGAACAGTGTGATCGGGTGAGGCGAACGGGAGTTGAGAGGGAGGTATAAGTTAGTGAAGATAGAAAGAGAGCGAGTTAGGTTTCGTTTATTACTGAAGGGGCAAGTGATCGAGGTGCGAGCACACATTTACGGTCGAGTAGGCTCTGCAGAAGATTTCAATGTTCAATAACCAAAATGAGGCTACCACAAGAAATGGAACAACTATCGATGTAGTTTTCTCTAGATATGTTTCTAATTTTCATTTGAGAAACATGTGCATCTTATTTCTCATACCATAAGCCTTCTCGGTATTACAATCAATCAGAGTAATTACTGATGTTTCCGATAATGAAAATGATAAATGAAAATGGATAATCTATTCAAAAATGGTAATTCATCAATGGAAACCCATAATAAATTCAAATATTTGTAGAAAATTAATATACAGGGTAACAATTTGAAAACTTACAATGGCTTTATCTGAGCAACCAAATGAAATATAAGAAATCGCTGAAAACAACTTCCATAAGAGGAAGGAGACGATGACCCTGAAGAATTGAACTTTAAGAAATCATGACAGCTAGAATTATCGCAGAACCAATCATGGCAGGTAGTATTATCGCAGAACCTCGGCATATCAAAAATATTTGCTTTAGTGACGAGTGCACTTTTTATTTGAATGGGCAGGTAAATAACAGAACCACGACTATTTAGAGAAGGGCAATACATCGAGAAAGTTATTGTTTGGACTAGTATATTGGGAGATGCAATCATTGGTCCATTATTTATACAAGGAAACTCAAAATGACGAAATGTATGCTCACATGCTAGACAGATTTATCGAACCTCGGATAGTTTATGAATCAGAGAATCAGAGGGACATACAAGGCAATTTATATTTATAAAAAATTCATTACATTTTCAACTGACTGGGGCACCTTCCCATTATGTAGTTCCAGTTAGACAATGGTTAGATAATAATAATGCTAATCAATGGATTGAAAGAAAAGTTCCTATTGAATGGCCTTCTAGATAGTGTTTCATTTGATAAACCAAAAACACTAGGTACTACATCGAACGTAGCTTTGTAGCATTTCTTAAGAGCTTTCAGATAAGGTATCACAAGTACACGGAAAAAAAAGATTTGTTACTTCAAAGAAATTTATTTAGTCTAATTTATTTCATCATTTTAATTAAATATCATTCATTTCAAACGACGTGTGTATTGTATCGATTAGATGATAATTTTGCGGAGACAAAATGAAATTCTCATTTTAATTTCTCTAATATATCAATTCAAGAGGTCTTTTACTTAGTCAAATGAATTGTGGATCATTTCAAGAATAACATTTATTGAGTTCTCAAAATAATTCGGTTGAGTCAAACAATATAATTTCATCAAATCAAATGTACGTCTCTTGAATGAAAACTTTCCAATTCAGTTTAGCAGTATGGGGTGCTGTTTTGACACTAATATATAATTGAATCAGCTGAATATTTATTTTCACTTCAACAATACATATCAATACATTTAACTAATTTTGGAAATAATTTCAAGCCTATGGATAATTTCATTTCAATATTTTTATTATTTGTTGGTTTGAAAAATTAAATTATTTCCTTCAAAGAAATCGTATAGTTGAAATACTTCTAAGGAATAGAGTGCCGGTCGGCACCATTTGCATTTGCGCAAGAACCGTAAACTAATCACGAATGGAATAAGAATTAAAAATGTGTTTTGTATTTTGCAAGGAAATGACGAAGAGGTTTAGTTTCTTTTTGATTATACGTGGATTGAAGATTTTCAGTGTTTTCACAGGTATGTTGATATTTATATACTTTCTTTCATTCCATTTTTTTGAAATAATTATGAATAGCATGTATTGGATAAACGGACATGGTTTTTTTCAAGCATGTGCCCATACTCGACAGCTATCCTCTATAAAAGTGGCTTGAAGTTATTATTGTTTAATGTAATGACTGAAGGAAAGATTCGATGTTTTCAATTATGTTTTTAAGAAAGTAGAAGTTGTCGAGTGAAATGATTATCATTGAGAGATAGGTAGGTATGCATACACTGGGTACCTAGTTGACCTTTGATCTTTGGATACGGAGGAATTGGACATTTTCAGAGTAAATGCAATTAAGGTGTTTGCCACAGAAATAGGTGTAGGTATACAATGTCAGCGAAGAACTGTAACCCTTATTACGAATTGTAAATTTCTTAGATCATAAATAATTGAATGGCGCCGTAAAAACAATGATTTCATTTTCATCATGATAGTATATACTGAACCCTTGAAGGAACTTCTTGTTAAGATTTCTCTTTTAAAGAACATTGTGAAATGATCACAGTTTTCTCTTGTATTACTTTATTAAAATCAGTTAAACCGAAAAAGGAAAGTTATTTGTAACATATTTACAGAAATGATGACATTCAACAAAACTGCACTAACTCAAAACATGCAATATAATCTCTTTTATTTTTAGACATGGAGGAATTTCTTAATAGCTTGGGATTAAATGACCTCATTGGCATTTTTAAAGGTAAAAAAATACATATATTATTTATCTCCCTCTAAGACATAGCTAAAAGGCTCACTGATGAAGAAATCAAAGAAATGATTCTCCCAATTGGCAAAAGAAAAATATTCAATCAAGGAAGCAATTGATGGAATAAATTAAGAATCATATATAACAGAGGTATGTCTTTCATTCATAACTTTTATAATAAATATGTATACCATTACAATTAAAAACATATTCATTTTTCTCAAATAACTATATATTTTTGCGATTTGCTGTAGATACTTATTATCATTCAGGTCTGTACCTAAGTAATTAAATGCTAGAATTCTCAAATTTAGTAGATTAGAAGGCCTGAAAGTTTTGGTTGGAGAGCTAAGTAAATTTTGTCATCACAGTCATATTTCTAATCAAATTTTTCTGTGATGGAGTACATCATTGTTTTTTTCCTATTATCAAAAAATAAAGATACCTCCGTTTGTTAAACTGGATTTGTAAAAAAAAATTATTATATTTTTATATTTCTATGAGATAATATCCAAGCTAGTTAGTAGAAATTGATCCGATAGTATTATTGCCAAAATGTAGACAATCACTAATTCTCTGTTCTTTTTCATTTTAGAACATTACTTCAGTGAAAGGTTTCGAAATCGACTCTAATTTATTTTTAGTAGATATCACCAATAATAATAATAAATAATAAAATATGTTAATGTTTTAGATTAGGATTACTTATTTGTGAAGAATTTATATTTTTATTTAAATATTTGTAGAAGTCTATTATAATTTATTAATTGTTTGAATAAATTTGTTACTAAAATTTCTCGATTTTTATTTATATTTTGCTCATTCTCATGTTGAAAAATTTTCCATGGCATTTACATAATCAGTATTGAATATGAAATATTATCCGCAAGACTCCCATCAGCAGCTGATTAAAAAAACATGATACGTAAGTAGATCAATAATCCAATTGAGAAAATGATACAAATTGCATTTCATATATTAAGAAATTGGGTTGTTGAAAAAACTTTAATATATTCTCACAATTATTCAATAACTTGATCTATTTCGATTGGAGATTCATGTAAATTCAATCACTGACTCTCTGTATTTCTGATTCTGCCGAAAAGTACTTTTCTCAATACTAAAACTACGTAATGCTTTTTATCTACAAACTTCATGTACTAATCGAATCAGCATCAGCAGGAGATGACAGCAATCGATGGTCTAATGATTTTTTTATGGGAAAATATTTATAGGTAAAAAGCATATTGAAGTTTTAGAGAAGAGAAAAGTAATTTTCAGTAGAACCGATCTGAAGCTCCATTACTACCAACGAGATGCTGGTACTCAAATTAGTATAATATTTGGTTGATTGAATCCAATAACCAAATTCAAACAAGAGGGAAGGATTTTGATTTGTAACTTTATTTCATTTGGTTCATCATTATTCATACTTATTTTGAACTTTCGAAATGCTTTACTCTATCAGCAAGATACTCACAATGAGGTATAAACATTGTTCGTTCAACTACTATTCATTATTAGTTCAACAAAATCATTACTTCAGTGGAAATTTTCCCATTATCAAAACAAGCAAAGTTCTCCATCATCCTGCAGATATGTTATGTTTCTTCAACATAACTTTTACTCAAATAGAAAATACATTTGATTATTTCAATCAGTTCCACTACTTCACCCATCTTTAAATTTTGTTTGTTTAATAGAATATTCGAATTACTCTAAATCATTCTCGCTATCAATTAGACAAAATATTACTTGAATTCAATTCTTCTTTAAATTGAAATAACTGATCGATGTGATTGTTTCAATCAAATACTTGTTTGATACAATGAACATATGCTTGAAGAAACAGTTGGGAGTCAAGAATTATTTTTTCTTGCATCAACAAAATATTTTGTCGTGCATATATGACACTTTTATTTCTTTGAATGAAGTGAATTTTATTTCATTCAACAAATCTTTTTTTTCCGTGAAAAACACTTTTTTCTATTTAGAGGACGAATTTTGTTCGGCCATCAATGTGGAAACTTGGCTTTGCAACTGATCACCTTGGGAAACCTCGTTTATGTATGATATTCTAGAATTGTGTTTTCTATCGATTCCATAGATGCCGTCTTCCTAATGGAAGATGTTAACAAAGGAAACTGAAAAGTTCATCCCAAAAATTTACTGCGTAATATAAATCACTAAAGAGTTCAATTATTACACTTTAGCAGATTCACTTTTGAATTAACTTGGTGTATTTTCAGATTAGAAGATTAAATAAAATAAATAAAAAAAGAAAATAAGAAACATGGCATTTTCCACAAAAAATATTTCAAAGAATATATTTCCAATCATTATTGCATATATCTGGAGAGTTTGTATATTGCCTGAGTGACATGTATTATATGACTGCTTTTGATATATTTCAGTACATTTTTAGTGTAATTTTGTAACTTGTTTGTGAAGTTTGAATTCCTGATGATCTATAAATGAATTGAATATTAGGTTAACGTTTCAACAAATTTTTTAACAGATAGGCGATAACTTGATGAAAATACATAACGTATTCTACACAAAATTTAATAATTGACAAATTATAATATTTTCAATTAGCGGATTTTGAAAGTGCCAATTAATAAATTCTCCGAATTTTTATTGCTGAATTCATGTTAAATCTCTATTGATACTTTTTCAGTTTGAAGTCTTTTTTATTTTGCCTAACACCCTCACGCCATCGTATTATCAAAATACGAGTGAAAATATAAGACAGACTGAAATACTGACTATATTCGTGTTCAACCTTTGAACAAGTTACAAATAATTATCAAATGTCTGTGAAGAAAGCTTTAGAGCTACTTGAAAGTTTATTTATTACTTAACAAGTTGATGAAAATGACTTAATGCAAATATCTTTAGCTACTATTCTCTTTTCAATATGTCTCCACTTTCTAGACAGATAGATAACCCTAAAGAAAACGATTCCATCGACACCCGTTGTATGAAATGACGTACCTGATATAATTTAAACCGGATTAAACAATATGACAGGTGGTTGGGCTACCTATCGGGCGCTTCCTCAGGTGGCGGATAGGGGAACGGCCAGGAGACTGGAGGCCCTGTCCGGGAAGCC
>WOGL01001122.1:0-12149 GCA_015342145.1 Leptinotarsa rubiginosa
CACCCCAAAAAAAAAAAACCCAAATGACATACTTTCAAGAATGAAAGTAGAGATTAAAATATAAAAATCTATGATAAAGCTATTGTCCGGGTTTGTTAGCTGTGGTCTGCAGGTTTATATGCCTAGCGTTTCGTTTACCATTGCGGTAGAGATTATCAAAGGTGATGAGGCAACAGACGAAGTGCTGAGGTTGTTATCACATCAGTAGACTATGGCCAACAAATCCGAATATAGCTTTAACACAGAGAAACTTACATTCTTTGATAAAAAATTCATGTTGTTTCTCTTCTCTGCCCTACCTTTATTAAAAAAATAATAATTATGTAACGTAAATTGGTTTGAATGGATATAATCAATAAGTAAATTACGTTCCTTTTGTTGAGTGAGATATATTAGAAATTGTTTTTCTAAATTTTTTCAACAAACAAACCATTCATTTTCTCTGAACTGGAAAATATAATATAATATTTGGATGGTTCATTTATAATGACGGATTGTACATACTTCATAATGTAAAAAAATAGGTTTTACAAATGCATCAATAGACTTTGGTCTTATCATTGAGTCATGAAAATGAAAACAAAGAAAATCTCTGTGAAAATCTATTTTACACGTCCTGATAGCATACAATGTACTTAGGAACGAGATATAAAAGAGAAAAGGAGCATTGTTACAATAAAACAATAAATTTTTCAACTTTTTCAA
The DNA here is from genome assembly GCA_015342145.1 of Leptinotarsa rubiginosa. NCBI lineage: Eukaryota > Metazoa > Arthropoda > Insecta > Coleoptera > Chrysomelidae > Leptinotarsa > Leptinotarsa rubiginosa. Next base: position 706 of record WOGL01001122.1, read on the forward strand.
TTACAGAAACGATTATAGTTTTCAATATTAAATTCATTACAGACAACAAGAAACTAATTCGTAATGAATAAAATAAATATTCATTTCAAATGGTGGATGTTCTCAATATATAGTGTTCAATGGTTAACACAATAGTAAAGAATTTTAACTTTTTTGATCATATTTCTCAATATACCTATTTTTTTAAATAACAACTTGTGGAAACATAATGAGATATTTCTGAGAAATAAGAGTACATATTGTGAAAATATTATACCGTTTCAATATTGAAAAGGGAAATTCCAAAGATTGACACTTATATGCACCAATAGTTGACAAATCATTCATTTCAATAATTTCAGTTGGGGTCATCACTGTTATCCATATTCACCAGTGATATTTGGATTCCAAACAGGTCGGGCCTTAAAAGCACTTCAGGAAGCTTGTAAATACTCAGTATTTGCACATACTTTTTTGAACCAAGTATTGACATATTCAGTAGCAATGGATGACACTAGCTGAAAAGTTAACCTCACTCAATATTTCTTATGGTAGGACTACTATAATAAATGAAAAACATAAATGATACGATTATTTACTTCAGAAATCACAGAAACAAAATTTTTGTCAGTTTTTTATCCTTTAACTGAGGAAAATATGAAGTAAATGTGGCCATTCTATCACTCATCAACGTTAAACTCATTTTTGAGCATATCACCATATATTCTAATTTTTGGAATATCTAACTTCTCAGTTATTCCACTAAAATGTATCACACTAACATCAGTGTCATTAAATCTAAAAGTTTTATCGCGATCACATCTCTCCATAACTTTGTTTTCAAGGGAGATTCAATCAATACAACGTCATTTGGGCTCATTTTCAAATTATCCGTTCTCACTTTCTGCCTTTTTCGAAAATGACGGGTTTCGCTTGTCATAAGTGTTACCCGAATGTTTCCACTCTTCTGATTGTTTCAGATGAACTATCTGTCTTGCTCTGTCTGATATTTTTTTGTTTACTGTTTTTCTAATTGTGGGTTCTGTTATCATTCTCTTTATTCATCTGCCTTCCTTAAACTCTCTGCTTTTTTCATTTCATCTTTTTTTTCTTATATTCTGTTTTGTCATAATATTCTTGCCACTGCTTTGAGGTCACAACCGAAGGGAGTTTTTCTTATCTCTTTTCCTTCATTGCTATTGAATCCGACTACATAAAAATTCTGTTAAATGTGAAAGGAAAAATCTGATTATTGGCCTTCAAGGGCAAAGATTTATCAACAGGTCTAATCTTATATCACTCAGAAGCTTTTTTTAACCATTAAAAATGTTTTATTTGTGAAATTATAAAACAACGATAGAAATAAAAACAACAATAAACATTAATTAGCGCTCCGGGGCGACTTCATTTATTGCAGTGGCGCATTTGCTTTTTCAGCTGCAGGAAAACCCGGAAAAACCTCAGAAGTGGTTTATCCACAAACTACTTTGTGGGTTTATCCCAATAACGATTATTTTCGTCATACTCCTTGTACTTTTTTCATAGTTGAGGCTAATTATTTTCATTTCAGGTTTCTTGTGAAATTCGAAGAGATCTATCCTGTTTGCTACCTGCCCAGATTGAACTTGTCTTGAACGCTGTGATTTTTTTTCAGATATAAATTTGAATTTTTACAACAAAAGTTTTTCCTTTTCTAACTCCGCAAGGATATATTTATTCAAATTCACCGACTCACTGTCAGTTTCTTCAATCTTCTGAATTCCAATAGACAATCATTAAATTTTGCGGTATTCTTGCACTTATTTTAGGATTTAATGTCAAACAAAAGTTCATACCACTTTCTCGCTGGTCGATTATTTTTAAACGGCGTTTCCCTATTGAATTCTGCCATCAATTTTTCAACGATTTCCAACAGATGCTCTTTTTCTTCTGGAAACCCTTCCTTTGCCTTTCCCTTATAACTCGACGAGTCGAAACCTGAGAAAATCCCATAGTAGACACTCATATGTTCCAAAAGTTGACATAGATGTTATCCATTGGTTCTAAATCAGATAGAGCCATTGAACAGATAGCCATACGAACAGAATGAAAGTACGAATGAGAAGAAATATAAAAAAAAATCCTGCTAAAACCCATAGATTGACACCAATGTCTTTTTTTTGCTAACACAAAACTTTTTTGATGGCTAAATGCGCCGTATGGAAACAAAGGGCAAAAAAATCTATAGAGAGAGAGAGAACATTTTTTGAGGCATTTGTTGACACCTTGATCAAAAAAATTAAATCTTGAACAACTGCACGAATTACTATTCAGTTTTAATCTATAAGCATCTTATTCTCATAATCAATAGTAGAATTCAATAAAGTTAAACTCACCTCAGTTATTACAAAATAATTTCACTAACACCTCCATGGATGTTTTACAAGAAATTTGACAGGACTTATGCAGCATGGAACTTTAATGATTATCATGCTGATGTGATCAATCTCCTACACTGTATGTTTTTGCTACTAGATCATAAATGGTTCCTATATTAGTTTTGTCTTTTAAAGAAATTGGACATTTGTGTGAACTGCCTACCTTAATAGTTTTTTGTTAAGAGTGTCAATCTTTGAAGCAGTGTCAAAATTTAGGTAAGTATTTTACCTTAATGAACAATACAAATTCAAACTAATGGATTTATCGAATTGAAAAAATTGAGAAACACGAAAAATTCAATAACCACTACTGAAATCCCTCAGTTATGGCCTAACATAAGTGTGACATTTATAGTTTCAAATAACTATAATATCGTAAAACAAGGTGTGGAATTTTTTCCACTTTTTTTTCTTTCCCGTTGATTTTCAGTCTTTCCTCTAAACTTACATTTTCAAAACTTAATTGGATCTATTTAAACATTATTTAAAAATTATTCTTTATTTACAATTTTTTAATGTAGGTATAATAAATACAACAAAAAACATTGTGTAAATATTAAAGTAATGATATTTGTGCAAAGATAATAATTCAATGTTCATTTAAAAATAAACCTACTGGTTTATTAAGGGCATGCTAAATAATTAAAATTGATGTCATATAAATGGTTGAGTGGAATATTAAAAACTTGTTTTTTGAACAAGAATTGGTATATTCATGAAGTTTCATATATTTTTGTATTTTTGTAGAATAAAAACATTATTATTGAAAATGACAATACACTTTTTTAATATTCAACTGAAAAGGCGGACCTTACACGATCAATATTATTGAGGCAATATGATAAAGAAAACAGTTACACTCACACGACTCAATATTGATCAATAGTGTCAGTTTCAAATGTGTAGTCAAGAAAGATAGATTATATCAGTTTTAATCGCGTCTGCTTTGGTCCTCAAGAAAATGAAAACAAGAGTGAATTAAAAGCTGGCTAAAAACATTTTACGAATGGATGAGCAACTGTTTCTTAGACGATCCGATACTTAGGATACGATTATGAGGAAAGCCATTTCACCGTTGGAACGACTTGCAGTCACATTAAAATTTCTATCAAAAACTTTGTATTGCACCATATGTCAATATACCTCTTACATGTGTCAATAATATTGCTGCTGGCTCAATATATTGATGAGCCTTCAATAAAAATCTAACTGATTTTATCTTCTTCAATATTATTATCATCAATATTATTATTTCAATATACTCCTTTGACGTTCAATATATTGATCAAAATATAATATTAACCATATAAGAGCCGCCTAAATTCTTTAATTTGATAAAGGACTGATTAAGCTAGAAATTATTTCAAATAAGGATCTATGCTGACATTTCATTTTCTATTATGTAATCAAAGAAAATTTTCAGTATCGCAAAAACTGTGTATCCAAACCCCATTCTGAAGTACATATTGTAACCTTTATACACAGTATAAAATTAAGTGGCATGTAACTTTTAGTCAACTGAAAGTTGGCATTGTGCCCAAACTATTGCACAAGTAGAAAAGGCTAAATGAAATTACAAATTATTCATTGCCAATAAATATTAATGTTTCACACCACTATAGTAATGAAAATAACATTGAAAATTTTTTCCTGTTAGGACGTTTGGATTCATGTAAATCTTGTTAATACTTAATGAACAAATTGTACCTAAAACATGTGATAAAATCGCGTTTGTCAACCAATAGTGTTTATAAAATCACAATTAGCTATCTTTTAAATCAAAGCCTAATTTATGCAGCTGTCCTCTTATCGATATTTCTGTCTTAGTTTTGACTGAGATCACAAAACAGAAAAAATTCTATATTTAACTACTAATCAAGTTCATATTATACAAATTAAACTAATAACATTTACAATGTTGTGAATTAAATTTAATGTAGATATTGACTTAAATTAGTTTTTGGATAAATAAGGGTTTTATGTATGAGCTGAAGGGGTACTTTATAATTCTTTTAAAGACATCATTCAATGTATTTTCCAAGTTCATTAACGATTTGAATCGATAACAGATCTGTATTAATTGCTCGAGAATATCAGAACTCAGAGACTAAACAAATGCAATGCTGCATAAATATAGCCAAAAAGTTAACATTTAAACTGGATGAAAACAAATGGGAATCTCTAGGAATAGGATAGATTCAAGTAATCTTGACTAGTCTTGTTAAAAGGTAAGACCACAGAATTTATCTTCAACTAACCTGAATTTTTCATAGTCCAGTCTTCTCCAAAAAAATTTCAAATGTCAGTCTTCGAGTGAAGTTTTAGGCCTGTAATAAGAAACTAAGGTATATTAAACAATTTGTTATGTTTTCCAAATATATTTATTAAATATCCATAAAAATTTTGAGAAAATAGTAAATAATCACAATGAAGTTACATATCGGTTTACTAAAAATATTTACAAACCGATTGTCGCCTTATTTCAAATCAATATAACATAATTTTGACCTATATTGTCAACATACTTTCAATAGTTTGTGTAGGCACTTAACACAGGAATGTAAAAACACAAGTGTACAAAACCTTTTTCACGTATATTACTGTATAAACATGTAAAAAGTGTTGCGTATTCAGTATTTCATCTTGATTTTAATACTCATGGCAGTTGTAGCTAAGATACTATCAATTATTTCCAAAATGTTCATACATTATTAATTTACAAACAATACAGAAAAAACTGAGATTGCAAAATTATTCTAGTTATTAGATAAACTAACATTTTTTTTTCATATAAATGTTCAATTCGTTTACCAGATTGACTATTTTCAGTCATATTACATTATATGAATCTCTCTTTTCAATCCTAAAATCAGTTTTCTGTGACTTGAATAAACAAAAGTTCTCTAAATAAAAATTTCAGGTATTAAATATGCACATTTTCTATCCAAAACTCTGAATAATACTAAGTTTCGGAAATTATGTGAAAGAGATCATCCCCATTAGTATTGGAAGAACCTTAAGAGTGAGTATTTGGTTTTAGAGCAATCATTCACGTTTCTCTCAATACTGTAAAAATATTATCAGTTTCAACTTATACAAAAACAGCACGTTTGTTTTGTTACCAAGTTTGTTTCAATGGCAGTTATGAATATAAAAAAATAGAATAAAGAAAGTATGTCCTTTATTTATGTACTTCTTGAAACAACTATTTTTGCATAGTAAGAAAAATACTGATTTTGATGCCAAAGACGTTGTCTCGTTTGGAAAACTCTTCGCTTTCTCCTGAATCCATAACTTGAAAATTCAAAATTTTAGATTGAACTTATTGATTTAATAAAATTTCAGTTGTAATTAACACATATAGTAATAAGTATAACTACTTTTACTCAATCCATAACACCCATTATATGGAATTTGATCAGGAATTGCATATAAATAAGCTGAATGCACATTTGTTATTTAAGGAAAAAATATATACCAAAACAAATAATAATATTATCATGATCAAAACACTGAAAATATCGCTAATATGAATATTTTCATAATGCATAAACTAATGATAGAATTATTAAAGTATACTCTTTAAAACAAAATATCTATTTTTCAGTGCACACATTCAATATTCTCATGTTGGGATAGACCAGTTGATGAAAAATTTACTGTAATAGCAGGTTTGAGTAACACACCTCCTAAGACTAAAATCAATAATTAAGAATTCAACCATAAAAAATTGACGAGAGCATTTATAGAATCTCTACTACGAATAAGGAAGTATGCCTATGTCAAAACGAAAATAAGCATCCGCCAAATTATTTACAGCTGTCATTGAACACAGAAATTTTAAAACAATTGTTTGAAATTCATTTCTATTATAATAATTGAAAAAATAATGAAATAATGTTGATTTTTTTTTGTTATGGAATCTTTTTCAGGAATATAATAGAATATCAAATGAGGAATAATTGTGGCAGTGTTAACATGTGCATAAACCCGGACACTATGCTCAAGTATAGTCTTACTTACTAATTACTAGATTCAATTCTCAGGTATTGTTGCATGAACCCGCTATAATGAGGGCAAAGTAATATGTTTCAAACATTGCATATGCACAATAACTTAAAAGAAACTCAAACAAATATTTATTTCAATTAGTCAAATGATATATACTAGGTATAATTATTCAAAATGTAAGCCAAATTTATTTAAACTTTAATAATAAGAAAGATGGTAATCCAGTTTTTCAATAAGTTATTTTTCAACCCGGTAACCAACAAAATTTGAATACTCGCAGAAACAAAATAATCAATAATCAGTGTATCCTCAACAGGTCAGTTGTAGTTATTATGATTTTATTCAACATTAAAATAATAATGCCAATACAATATATGTTTCAGAATTTGAAATGTAGAGCTGAAACCTCTGGCATAGAATCAATCCAATACAAACGCTTCTCCCACACACAGATCTGGTGAGATGGGGGAATGTTGGAATGAGTCAATAACAACAAAAAATACAGAACCAATTATTTTTTTTTTAAAACAAAAACCAAAAACAGAAAATATATTGAAAGTAAATACCTTCTCTAATCTCAATTATTTATAATGATAGTTAATAATTCGAGGTAAAGTAATATGAAAATAAAAGTGCACTGCATTGCACTCCTTTGTGATTCCTATTGAATTTTTAAAAATATTTCTCCTTTAGAAAGGGAATATCATTTCCTCAATTTCATCAGGTGGCTCAAAGAAATTGACAAACTAGCTTCATACCAATGACAATAAACCTATTTTATGCTACCAAGATCATTTTTATTGTCTTTCTCAAGCTTTCCCTTGGAAGAATCAAAATCTCTAGTTTTTTAAGTTTTCAAAAATAAATGTTTTTGTGTGTAACGAAAATTAAATAATACCTTATAATACCTTGTATTTCATGAATTTTGTTCAATTCCCAGTTTCAAAATCTCCTAAAAACCTGGTTTTGCAACTTAAATTGAAAATTATTGTACTTCAAGTTCATGATTCTTGCAGTTGTATTCGTCGCATAGTCAATTTTGTTGCTGAAATTCAATTAGTATAAAAAAAATTACAACTGATTTATAATGAAACCATTCCTAACTGGAAGTTGTGAAAATGCTTTTATACAAATTAAAATTTTGTAGCCACAAAATCACATATCTTTTTTTATGTCAAAGTTGCAAAATCAGCAAGCAACTCACTTATGCCCTGAGATTCCCGTCACTCTGTTACACATGTCTTTAAATGAGACCTAACTGAAGTATTACAAGAAGCATTACACATTACATTTTTCCTTATAAACTACTGATCGAATCATAAATGAAAATCCAACCAGTATTAAGACACTTCTCTTCATCAAATGAAAAGGTATCGATCAAGTATAAAGAATAATAAAAAGTATTCCTTAAAACAGATTTATTCTTAGGTGAACAAAAAATTGAAATTGTTTTTACATGGTTATCCAAATTCAAGCCTATGCATGGAGATCTCGTGAAGGGTAAGAGGTAGTAGATTAAATTGTGCCTATTTTTGAGTACTATTGAATGGTATCAAAAAATCGACTTATATTTTTTGATTCAAAAGATATATGAGAAAAACCGAAAATTTCAAAATATTTTTTTGCTGTTTCTCATCATTTGCAGAGATATTTAAAAATCTGTTTACATTTTGCTGAAGCTTTCATTATACTATCAGAATGTCATCATATAATTTCTTACAGGGTGTCGTAAAATTTTGCATACCTTGAACTTTGATATGTATTTTTGTAAAAAAAATTATTACACGTAACGTTCATATAATATCGTTCATAATGTTCATATAATATCGTAAAACTGAATATCGTAAGACTGAAGTTTTTACCAAGAAACATCTATAATGTAGATGAAACCGGAATCTCCTTGGTACAAGACCCAGATGAAGTTGTAACTGAGGAAGGTCAAAAACGTCAAAAAAAAAAAGAAAATGTAACGGCTGTGTGTGCAGTAAGTGATACTGGTATTTACCTTCCACCAATGTTGATATTTCCCTGCCAGAGACATTCACCAGCACTAGAAAACGATGGTCCACGTGTTGCTATATACCGGTGCTCAAAGAACGGGTGGATAAATGAAGAGTTGTTTGTAGACTGGTTGAAACATTTCGCTAATTTTACAAAACCGCCCATACAAACCCATACTGCTTATCTTAGATAATGACAGCAGTCATTTCTCTATAGGGGCTTATGGCTATTTGCAAAAACCCCCACATGGATCTCATAGAATTCAACCTTTAACGGTTTTCATTAATGGTTCATTTAAAGCTGCCTACATACAGAAGTGCAATCTTTTGATGAAAACAGAATTTGGGTGAACGATCACCCAAAACAATATTACCTCGCATTTCAGAAAAGTTTTCCAAAAAATTGCCACCATTCCAGAGGCTGAAATAGGATTTGCTGCTACCAGTATATATCCTCTGAAGTCAGACATTTACTGAAAAAAACTTTTTGGCTGCTAAAATTTTGAGTAGCATTGAATTAGCGTACCGGTAGAAGAGAGGCGCGACATAAAACACGGGATCAAATTATTCCACCAACCACAATCAGTATTGTGACGCCGGAAGATGCTAACTTATAGCTAATCACCTGTCGCGGTTTTGTGAACTTTCAAGTGAAAATCTCACATTAAAATGCGTTATTTTAATACATGATAGTACAATGTAAAAGTAAGTTCCAATGTAAAAGTGTAAAGAGATAAGCAATATCCCTGCAAATAATGAAGATAAAGCAAAAAAAGAATAGAATACATTTTAATACTCCCATCTGATGACAAAAATAAAAAATATAAAATATATTTTCTGTATAATTCTCTCAAAATATGAGTTTAATGATTATTTAGGTTGAGCCATGGTATGACAATGATTATCAAATTGTGATATTTATTATTGTTTGTTGTTCTGAATCCCAGAGATTTTTTAGTGCGATTCTATTTTCAACAAAATAAGTGGTGTTATGATTGACGTGAATTTCAGAAGAATAAATTCATTTTTTGATGCGATTCATTCTTTTTCACTAAGAGATTCAGAAAAAAGGGAATACAGTTATTTAAGAAATCTGTTTAGGCTTTTATTTCAACCAAATGGTTATTATTTGGTACTCATAAATACCTTTATAAGTGTGATTGTAAAATTGTTCCCACGACACACAGAAATTAAACTTAAATCATTTATAAGAATGGATTCTGTTCTCAAAGTCCAACAAATATTTATAATTCTCTTGTATGGAATTAGTGATATGTAATATAAGACTTTTGAACAAAAGAAAACATTTACTAAGTCACATTTTCATAAAGTTTTTCAGTGCTACCAAAAACATTTCGTGAAAACTTAATAGATAACAGATTATAAAAATTTCAGGTTGCACAAATATGTAATCTTTACTTCCGAACAAGATGATACAGGGTTAATTCCTCTAAGAATGAAACATCATTCAAAAAGGTATTCAATAGAAGAATAATTAGTGTAGTAGTTAGCAGTCAATTACGGATTGTAATATTTTCGAAACCATTACCAATTTTCAAATATTTTCTATTAATAAATTGAATATTCACTATACTGAAACAAAGCAAAGTGTTCTATTATTATTATGTCAAAATATACTACAAAAAAACTCAACCTTTTGAAAAAAACCCATAAATGAGTCATCTTACTTTCAAGAAAGCATATATGAGCAACTAGTGATTTTTTTGCCCCTTCATGTTCATCAAAAGTTTTGTACGATTTCTAAAATACATTTGTTAGGAAGCTGCCAAAAAAGATTTTTCAAATCATACAAAACGTGCGGACACATCTGAAAAGCAATAATCACTGTATCTGGCTTTCATATTTGTCAACAACCTTACTAATAAGTAATAAATACAAAAAAATGAGACGAGATCTTTTCTCAATCTTTGTAATAAATATAAGCAATGAGACCTCCGCCCAACAGTAGAGAGCCTCCTACAACTAAAGGTAAGTATAGAGACCTCTTCAATCGAGTCCACTGTTCATTTATTTGTTGACGGCGTTTCATATCCCGCACTTGAGACTCCATGGTTCCTTTTCTCTGTGCCCTGTTTCTTTGTCTGACCTCGTAGGATAAACTAAAAAACAAGAATTGTCATACCTCTGAAATATAAATATATTACTTAATAGAAATTATACACACCTGTGTTTCGATTCAATTAAAACTGGCTTCTCAGATTCTATTAATGAAGATTTCTCTAGATCAGGACTGACTGTCTCTGGTTTGAAATCTTCTTCTTCCTCTTCTTCAAGTTCATCTTCTTCACTGCACTCATCCTCATCGGCTGGTACTACAGGTAAAGGTCCGCTGGGAATGTAATTCTGCAAATATTCAAAGGATTCTGATTATTTTCCAAAAAAAAAGTTTTATCTCATCATGAATTTTATAAATAGTAAACTGTATCTTCTGTCTGTGTCTTCTAATTTTTCTTTTTTTGTTAACTTGCAGTGAATTTCCAGATTTGTGGAAACACAGATTTATATGTCCAATTCACAAAACTGGTTCCAAAGAAAGAGTTAATAACTAAAAAGGAATATACAGGGTATTTATTAAACATGCGGCAAAAAATTAAGGGACTATTCCTTGAACTATTCTAAGGATATTTTGTCCCTTGATGATTTTTGATAAGGTGTTTGTTTCAAAGATAAGGGGTGAAAAAGAATTTCGACAATAACAATTTTGGTAATTTTAAAATTATTAACGTAGCCGAAATAAAAAGTATAGAGTACTACACTGGACCTACCAAGTAATAAAAAATCTAACAATTCCGTTGGTACCTATCAACAACATTCCCATTACTACAAACGGCTGCAGACATTCAATTCGAATAGTATGTCTCGTAGTAATCATTTTATGTGTCGAATAGGTTGAAACTGATTGACTTTGTCTGTTTGACGTACATTTTCTGAGTTTAATATTTAAAGTCTTGTTAGCGAAGTCCTCTATCATGAATGGCTATAGTAACGCAGAGATGGCTGACATGCATTTTATTTA
>WOGL01001123.1:0-12147 GCA_015342145.1 Leptinotarsa rubiginosa
TAACTCTTATATGACATCAGATGTAACAAACCTTCTTGTGCTTTGACCGAACATGCCATCAAACAAAACCATTCAGTAAACTTTGATAATACTAGGATTATTGGAGTCGAGAAGAACGCATTAAAACGTTCCTTTCTGGAAATGATTCATATACAGAGGGAAAATAATGTAATGAATAAAACAATTCAACTTTGACAATATTAGCTCCATTTACACATATATACTTAAATTGCACTTTGATAAATTCAATAATAATTCACCAAACAATTCAATAGAATCCATCTAACATTAATCTTTATCATACCAACTATAGTCCGTAATGTCACATTGTAAACACGGAATTGATAGTTCTGTCAAACAACTCATCATGTTCCGTGAGTCCCATGGCAGAGTACATGATCGTTGTGAACTGTCAGCTCCATGGATCAATAAAAAACATTGGGCAGTCAATAATTGACATTTGTCATATATCTATGAGATCACGTTTCTTGTGACTAACCTAAAACTAATATTCATAATTGAACCATGCTGTCCGGTACAATTAAGACTATACTTGAATTGATAGATATAGCCGTTAGGTAGGGAATCGTCATGAGAAATGAGAAATTAAACGTTCTATGTTTTTTTACTATTTTTATAAAAGTGATAAAAAAGCATGAAAAGTTTTATTTCTCATTTTTCATGATTCATTTATTTACTGACAGTGCATAATTTGAATGTGTCAGAGAACAGACTGAGCTTTTGGGATATATTTTAAATGACTGAAATTAACTTTCTTCTGTTATGAAATTTCTTAATTTTACGTGGTCGATGAAATAAAACCTACTTTTCTGTTTCTGATAATTCAGTCTATTGTGATAAAGTTCGTGTTGATAATGAATTTATTAAATTTTGAAAATGATCGAGGTCAATGGGGAGATCATTCATTGCATCTTCAGAAACTAATATCAAAACAGTGTTGTTGCATAACGGAAATAAACTTTCTTCAGTGCCGGTTGCTCATGGTCCCGATATGGAAGAGACTTATGAGAATGAGATTTCCTTTTGAAAAAATTGAATGCAGTGAACACGCTTGGGGAATTTCTGATTATTTTGAAGTCACTGCTCCATTGCTTGGACTACCGCTTGGTTAGACAAAATTCTGATGTTTCATTTGTGAATGGATTAGAAAAGAAAGAATAAGACGGTATCGCACCCATTTCAAGCTATAAAAATATTAGAAATGTTTCTTTAGTTAACCCTGATGACATACTTTCACCATCGTTGCATGTGAAGCTCGGCTTGATAAAAAAAATTTGTAAAGACTATGGATACAGTTGGCAGTGGATTTTCATATCTGAAAGAAAAATTCTCTAATCTAGTTTCAGACAGACAAAAATTGAAGAGGAAATATTTATAGATGAGAAGGATAAGAGTTTGAAAAAAACTGAATGATCAGAAAAAACTTACATGAAATTGTTTTGTGAATGTTGTGAGAAATTTTCTAGGAAAACATAAAGCAGAAAATCATGAAGAATTAATACATGAACTTATAATATCTATATATTGAGCTTTGGGGTGTAATATGTCCTTGAAAATACACATTTCCTTCCTGCAAATGTGGATGATGCGGATGACGACTGAAGCGATAGGTTTCATCAGGACATTTCCTCAACGGAGAATCGCTGCTTGGGAAATGGAGTCCAGGAATGCTAGCAAATCATTATGGTAGACTCAAACAGAATCTACCAGGAGTTGAATATTTACGAAAATAATGACTATTCATTGTAAATAGAGCAATAATTCGATAGGTGTAGCTGACTATTATTTTTTACATAAAAAATGTATGTTTTGATGTCACAATGATACCTTCCACGGTGTTCGAAATGTAGGTTCAGTAATTAAACTTCGATGTTGAAACTTGTGAAATTTTTGTGATTGAAACTTTATTTCAGAATATTCTGAACCAAAGTTTTCAGGATCAGAAATTGTTAAGGGTTTATAATAAATATTGGATATTACACACATTCCAGTTTCATTTCTTATCATGGGGAAAAAAGGATTTCTCTTGAAAAATCATAATGAAGTTTCAAAATTCATGTGTGACTGCAGGATTTAAATTATTCTGACTTCAGTGATACACAAAATATTACAATTTAAAAGTTGAAATAACCTTAAACTTTCCAGGGATCTTCCATGTAACAAGTTCCACCGCGCCTTCTGGGTTCGGAATTGAATAAAATTATCTTCGATCAAAATTGAAACACTACATTTCATCGAACAACAATCCTTCGGATAAAATACCATCGATAACATAAAGCAATTAATTATTGTGTAAAATTTCCTACAACCAATCATTATGTCGAATTAAACACTTACGGGAGTGTCGACATGATGATCCTTTTTTAATTGATGGTAAAAATTAGTTCTGATGTCATCTAATCAAACGAGGAATAACAATTCTCAGAAAGAGCATGATGGCTGTGGAAAATCGATTATGATTTATTCCGATTCATCGGGTCTATCAGAGAATAAATCTTCAATGGAATAACACAAACGTGAATTGGTTATTTTGCAGATATACCTGTAATATTTCTGCTCAAGTCAAAACCTAGTAATTCTATTAGATTTGAGTTTGAATCCACAAATACGTAGGCAATCATATACCTAAATTTTTTAAGAAGTTAACTTTGAAAACATGAATGCCAAGTTACATTGATACATTTTCATAACGAATACAGATAACTGTAATATTTATTTATTATATTTCTCCTATTTGAATTCAAAGAGTGACCAGTCATATTATTCCAAATTTCCAGAGATCCGCTATCAATAAAAAATTGCTTTACTTGAAGTGCCCAATTATATTTTGCATCAGTCGTATTCATTAATCTTATTTGTTGTTCAAAACAAAGTCTTGGATAACGATCACTCTCCATGGTAAGAATCTTGTGCAGCCAGTTTAAGGTAATTTTAAAAATATTAAGTGCAAGTTTAACTCGTCCCGTTTCCAAACGTACTACTGCATCAGGTGTGTTAATAGGCAATAAAAGAATTCTTTTCAAGAAACTGAGATGAACTCTTTCTAATACTTCCAAATATCTAATGCCCCATGCCGTAACGGAGTTGAACATAACACTCATTGCTAATGATTCAAATAATTTTACTCGTGGATACCAGGTGTTAATTTTAGCTTTAGACAAAATAGGGATTACAGAGCCAATAGCCTGTTTTCCCTTAATGCTAGCAACTGATGCCATTTCCTGAAATAATACTGACGAGGTGAAAGTTACTCCCAGATAAACATATTTGTTTGTTACCTCTAGTGGTTGTCCGTTGAAATGAAAAGCAAAATTAGGTTTACGATATCCACCTCGAGCAAATTGCATAATTTTAGTTTTTTGTAAATTAACGGTCAGCTCATTGTATGTAGTATATTTTTCTAGAATCTTCAATTTTTTGGCGACATCAATTTCTGAGTGGGCAAGAATCACCAGATCATCTGCATATAATAGGGCCAACACGTCATTTCTAGCATCAATGTTCACACCCTGTGCCTGGTTATCATAGAAGAATGTTTCTATATCCGCTATAAATAGTGCGAATAGAAGGGAACTCAGAGACTCACCTTGAAGAACACCAGTAGTTAATTCAAATAATTTAGAGAGGCCATCAGAACCTTTTATTTGAATAGTTGCATTGGAATACAACATTTGTATTATCCGCAGGATTTTAGCTGATATCCCCATTTTGACTAATTTATCCCAGAGTAAGTTATGGTCAACAGAATCAAAAGCTCTTCTGAAGTCAACAAAAATAGCGAATAGCTTTCGTTTTCTATGTCTAATATGAAAATTTATCATTGAGCTCAGCGTATATACATTGTCTACACATCCTCGACCAGGGCGAAAACCAGACTGACACTCTGGCAATGCTTTGCAATCATCGACCCACATCGTGAGTCTGTTAAGTATCAGGGTTGTAAATATTTTGAGACAACAATTTACTAAGGCTAAGCCTCTATAATTTTCCGGATTGTTTACTGGACCACCTTTGTGCAACATAGTTATTATAATATTATACCAGCTTCTAGGCATGGCAGGTGAATCAAAAATTTTGTTAAATAAGGTTATTGAGTAAAGTACCCAATTATTTGGTAGATTCCGATAAAACTCGAAAGGTATTCCATCTGATCCTGGAGATTTATTATTTTTACATTTATTGAGTACTGTATAAATTTCATCAGTAGAGAAAGGTGTGTCTAAATAAGGGTGGCAAGCGTCTTGAAGATAAAGTGGGGCTACCCTTCTAGGAGGATAGATATTTTCATAGAAGTTTTCCCATACTGCGACTGGCAAAGATTTAGAAACTGAACTATTTTGAAACTGCTTGATAGCCAACCAGAATTCGGTTTGATTTCTCACGTTTGTAAGCTTCGTAATAATTCCAGTCTCGTATTCTGTTTTCTTTATTTTTGATAATTTCTTATACCCGCATTTCAAGTCTATATAGTTTGTTTTCAGATTTTCTGGAAAATTATGTTTCTTGCATTGTTTCAAAGCTATTTGCATTGTTTTTTTTTGCAGTGATACCGTCAATATCAAACCATGGCTTATTTTTTTTCAGTCTCCTGTTTTTATAAAGTTTTTTATCAAAAACAAGGCCTAAATCAGCTGTAACCTCGCGTATGGCTGCAATTAGATTAAAAAAGGACTCATCAGGATCAGCAATGAAATGGGCTCGGTTTGACCGATTTATTCCTAATTTATAATTTAAAGAACACTCATTTTTCCAGTTCAACTTCATGCATGGATTAACATTGTTTGAAGGATCAGAGTCTTTATGTTCAAGCAGACTACTAAAGTTCAAAGTTATATTAATGGGGAAATGGTCAGACAAAAAGTCTTCTTTATCAACATAAAAATTATTCACGTCCGAAATGAACATATTGTTTACCCATGCCAAATCAACCACACTCTTTCCCAGTTTGCTGATATATGTAAATTGACCCGGTGTATCTAAGGATATTCTACCATTCAATACACAAAATGAATTGTTATCCATGAAATCAATAATCTGCCTACCTCTAGTATTTATTGTTATGTCTGAACTTATACTATCTTCGAATATATTTGAGCCTTCAATAATTTCATGAGGGACAGTACCGTAAGAAGCAATTCTGCTGTTAAAGTCACCCGCAATGACTATTAGCGTATCAGTATATTTTTCTAAAAGATCAGCTAAAAGAATTTGGAAGCAATCAAGAGTGTGTCCTATCTCTAAAGATGGTTTGAAATACACATTTCATACAATAAATTTATGTTCACTCATGCTGAACAGGCAAATAAGCAGGTATGACGATTTATATAGTACAGTGACTCCAAAAAGTTTTTTATAAAAAATGCACATACCACCACTAGGCCTACCTAAAGATGTTTCTTTTGTAGCATTGGATGTTACATAATTGAAATCTGTTAAGTTGTCAGGAGCCATCGAAATATCGTAGGTAAGCCAGGTTTCCGTCAGGCACAAAATGTCAAAGTCAGTCCCATCCAAATTAGTCACATTCTTATATCCATGACAATTTCAAAATTTTAGTAATAGTTTTTTGAAGTATTAGCTTTTCCCTTGTTAATTTTAGCAGCATTCTTATTTGGAGATTCTTCTTCATCGCGAGGTCTTTTTTGGGTGGCGGAGACTATTGTCGGCTGCGTGGAAACGAATTTTACACGAAGGTTTTCTCCATGGGCCCTTCTATGTTCAATTTCTTTATACATAGACGTAAGTTCTTCACGTAATCTCGGTGTGTAGTCATGTTTGAACTTTATATTGGGAAACTCTTTAAGAGGCAATTTTGGTCTTTTGGTTAAAATTGAAAAGGCTTCATGTCGAGACAAAAATTCTACTTTCAGAGGGCGGATTTTGGGCAGATCTTGTCTACCAAGTGTGTACATCCTGGTAGGGTTGGGAGGTTTGGGTAAATTGAGCTCAAGTAAAATATCTGACACCGCCTTAGTGTCATCTACAGATTCATCAATAACGTATATTATCACATTTTTTTCTCGATCCAATCTCGAAGTTACCTCTGCATATATTGTTGGAATTGAACTAGCGTCCAATTTTTTTTCTAAGTCTGTGACTCTAGCTTTCAACGACTCATTTTCTTCTCTCAAATTGATAATATGCGCCATACTTACATCGATTTTTTCGTTTTGTTATGCCGGCAGATACGGTGGCAAATTGTGAGTTCAATAACTGAAATTGCTGGGCCATGAATGATACGCCACTGTCTTCTGAATGAGCTTGGCTATTCATATTCATCAGTATAGAAAACAAAATCAGACTTATCTCCGAGATAAAAACGGTAGGCAGCGTTTTTATTTGTTCCTATTTGAATGGAATCAGGGCTTGCCGGACAGATTTTATAAAATATCTAAGTTCCCAGTTAAGATATTGCAATGATGTTACTATTTATTTGTAGGTCACATACTCAATACGTCAGATAAAAATCACCGATTCTCATCAACTTTTTCAACTTGTAGCTAATAAAAAACAGAGAGCCACTTTACAACGTGTATAGTATACCACAGCCACACACACATTTTTTACACACATTATGAAATACAATTTTTTGAGTGTGTCTAAAAATCACAAGATATATGATTCCCTTTCAGAAGAATGGATGTTAAATGTATTGCTGTTATTTTATATTTGTTATGAAATGTAACACCCGATCTTATAAAATGGAATATGCTGGTCATACTGAAATACAATTCCTTGATTGTGTCTAAAAATCACAAGCTGTATGATTCCCTTTCAGAAGAACAGATGTGAAATGTATTGAAGGTATGTTATATTTGTTATGATATACCTATAACACTTGATCTTGTAAAATGGAAAAAGTTGGTCGTACTGAAATAAAATTTTTTGAATGTGTCAAAAAATCACAAGATACATGATTCCCAGATGTGGAATGTATTGCTATTATTTTATATTTGTTATGAAATATAACACTCGATCTTATAAAATGAAATATGTTAGTCATACTGAAATTTAATTTCTTGAATGTGTCTGAAAATCGCAAGATACATGATTCTCTTTCAGAAGAAGGAATGCGAAATTGGATTGCTGTTATTTTATATTTGTTATGAAATATAACACCCGATCTTATAAAATCAAATATGCTAGTCATACTGAAATACAATTTCTTGATTGTGTATAAAAATCGCAAGATACATGATTCTCCTTCAGAAGATTAGATGTGAAATGTATTGCTGTTACTTTATATTTCTTATGAAATTAACACTCGATCTTATAAAATGGAATATGTTGGTCGTACTGAAATACAAGTTCTTGAATGTGTCTTAAATGCTCAAGATACATGCTTCTCTATCAGAAGAATAGATGTGAAATGTATTGCTGTTATTTTATACTTGTTATGAAATATAACAGTCGATCTTATAAAATAGAATATGTTGTTCATACTGATATACAATTTCTTGATTGTGTCTAAAAATCGCAAGATACATGATTCTCTTTCAGAAAAATATATGTGAAAAGGATTGCTGTTATTTTATATTTGTTATGAAATATAACACTTGATCTTATAAAATGGAATATGTCGGTCATACTGAAATACAATATCTTGATTGTGTCTAAAAATCGCAAGATACATGATTCTCTTTCAGATTAGAGAACTTTATCCTGATATGGAAGAGCATAAAGTGTCTTCCGAAGCAAACCGTTTGATTATCAAGGCTTCCAGAATTCTTGAGATGACGGGCACCACTACCACCAATCACCACAAAATTTACAAACCGATTCAGGCAAAGAATTTTTCGACTCAGAATTTAAAAAGTTCATGGAAAAATATAAAGTTAATCATTATAGTACGTTCAGTGAAAAGAAAGCATCAATCATTGAGAGATTTAATAGAACGATGAAGTCTTGGATGTATAAAGAAATCAATTTTCAGGGTAACTATAAATTAATGTATTGAAACATATTTTGAAAAAATACAACAATTCCACTCATGGAACCATCAAAATGAAACCTGCTGATGTGAATAAAAAAAATGAAAATAAATTACTCCACACAGCCTACAATCACATCAAACAAATCGACTCCAGTAATAAATTCAAAGGAGGAGATCGTGTGCGCATATCCAAAATACGAAGAATTTTCGATAAAAAATATTTTCCAAACTGGCCAATAGAAATTTTCACGATAGCAAAAGTACAATTGACAAATCCTGTAACCTATTTACTGAAAGATGATAAAATGCAAGATACTTCAGGAGGTGTTTACAAAGAGCAATTACAAAAAGTAAAATATCCTGATATATATCTCGTGGAAAAAGTGCTCAAAAGAAAGGATGGAAAAGTTTTCGTTGAATGGTTAGGATTCGATGACAAACATAATAGCTGGATAGGTAAAAGAAATATTGCTTTATCAGCATTCGTATTATAAATAATATAAATAAATAAAAAAATTAGTAATATAAATAATATATAAAAATACTCCACGAATCAGTCTATTACTTTATTTTTAGAGTGTCATTTAGTGTGGTATCATGTTTATCATCGATGTGCAAGGTTTTCAATGCGGCAAAGGAAATTTTGTATGTAAAGAAATTGCAATTTTGAACGTTGAAAATGGAGTATGATATCATCGAATGATAAATTTACCAATAGGCATCAATCATTATATGCCTCATGTGAAAAAACATGAACTGGTGTACAAATAATCTACATGGATAGTCATGGTAGCATGAGCAAAGTTCAACAGCAACAGTAGCAACCATCAACTACGAACAAATTTCAGAGTTCATCAAGAATTATGTTGGTTCTGATGCTCTTATAAGTGTGAAAGGTTATGAAAAAAAATGATAAAGTCAACTCATTCAGAATGAAATTTTCGATTGGTATGAACACGGATATCCTGCAATAGAAAATTTGAAAAGTTTTCTCAAGTCACACCATTGTATGAATCATTTAAATAACACTTTGAATTGTGCACTAGAAAATGTTTTTTATTAAAATATTGGTATTCACACTGTAAGAAATAAACGATATTTTTCCTATTTTTATCGTTTCTGAATTTTTGTTTTCTATAGAAATGAAATATTTATTTTTCACATAAAATTCTCACATAATTAATTACAATCACAAAAAATATTGAGATTCTTGAAAATAAGTAGGGTGTTGCGAGTTCTCTTCTTCTTCGAAAACTTCGATTATTACAGGAGAAACTGGTCGTGTTGGAGGTGGTAAAATTTCTTTTGACGATGAAGCCTTCAACTTTTTTGGTGGTGGAGAGGTGATGGAATAGCGTCCACGTCATCATCATCCTGAATGTTAAAATTGAACCGTTTCACGGCTGTTTCTAGGAACCCCAATTCATGCTCATTTGCAGCCATTACCCGGGTTACTTCAACTGGTAAATTACCAAATTTCTTGTTTAACGTCACCATTTTCGGACTGTATTTCAAATATACCAAAATACAGTCCTCTAATTTTTTAATTATCTGCTTCACACTATATCTATAACAATATAAAAAATTATTCAACCACAAGTAATAATATTGGTTGAAAATGACTTACCTGAATAACTGCCTGAGAACCACCACCATAGCCATATTAACGAAAAACATTTTTGTGTTGGTTATATTGATAATCAACGTAGTTGAAACAGTAGACATTTTGTTGTCCGACTTTAACTGGTAAATTACCAAATTTCTTGTTTAACGTCACCATCTTCGGATTGTATTTCAAATATACCAAAATACAGTCCGCTGATTTTTTAATTATCTGCTTCACACCATATCTATAATAATATGATAATGTTCAAACACAAGTAATAACTGCTTAACCCTCCAGTGGTGGCGCCAAAGCTTGTTGCACCAGTAGTTCGGTCTCACAGACCGAATGGGGAGGAGTGGGATTTTCTTTAAAAAAAAATTGAATTTCTACTATAAGTTTGTTCAAGAACGTGTACTACAATTAGAAATACATTTTTTCAAATTTACACGCCAAAACACTTTTTTTTGTTTTTTTAATTATTTTTGTTTATAATTTTTTATAAATAAACACCAACTTGGAAACTTGAACAATCATTCGAATTCTTGAGAACAAAGAGTGTATGTAAAATCCAAAACACACACAAAAAAAATATATTGTCACTTCCGTTAAAGTTTGCGACTCAAATTATTCGAGTGAATTACCCATTGCATGTTGAACATATAGCAATGAGGTGTTCCAGGCACATGAATTTTCCACATTTGCAGCAGGAAAATCTGGTTTTCCGATTCTTCTTCGTTCTATAAAAATTGCATCTTCCAGTTTTTTGTTGAAAGATCTCTACTAATCTAGATTTCAAATTGCTGGGAAGTCCATGAACATGATCACGTTCTTGTAAATGAGGCATAATCAGTTTATTGGCTATATCTTTGAGGAAATTTCTTCTCAAAATATTTTCATTGGGATTATTTGCATGATAGATCACCTGAGAATTTATACCTGCTATATTTAGAGCCAGTGAAAATATTACAGTAGGCCATCTACGTGTGTTTCTGGAGCAGTCATAACTGGCACATAATTTATCTACCACATCTACTCCTCCTTTCGTCCTATTATAGTCCGTAATGATCACTGGTTTATTAGCATCACCTGTTTCTTTATCAATCGCATCATCATGGTGAAACGAGGACAACAAAAGAACGTTTTTTTTCTTTTTTGGAATGTAAGAAACGAGGGTGCAAATTTTTCTAAATCCAAACATGCTAGTACTTACTGGTCGATGAACAGGTTTTGTAAACTCCAAAGGTAGTACTTTTCTATTTTTTTAATGGTACCTATGGTTGTGATATTATGATCTACAGCCAATGTCTCAACAAGCGATAGCGATGTAAACCAATTATCTATTGTTAGATTGCGCCCACTTCCCAAAATGTGATGCAAGAGTCTAAGGACAACAGCGCTACTAGAATTAAAATCCTTGTCGATAGCATTTTTACCAAGATATACCTCCAAATTACTCGTATAAAACATTCTAGCATCACATAAGGCCAATACTTTTATGCCGTACTTATTGGGTTTGGAAGGTATGTACTGCCGAAAGCTGCACCTTCCTCTAAAAGCTGGAAGCATTTCGTCCACTGTTACAAATTCAGACATATGGTAACCATTCTTGCAGTTTGACGTAAAGGCATCGAAGAAACTACGAATAGGAGCTAGTTTATCTAAGGCTTCTCGCTGCACGTGTTTCTTTGAGATCAAATCTCATGCAACGGAGTAAGAATCTGAACCTCTGTAAGGACATTGTCAAACGGAAAATTTCAATTCCAGATCCATCTGTTCTCCACAAATCTTCAGTATTCAGACGATTTGTATGGTAAATTCCAGCCATATTTAGGAGACCTATCAGAGCACGAATTTCAACTGAGTTAGTCAAATTAGCATTTCTTTTGCGAGAGAAATTATCGGCAATTGACTCTATATGATTATTGTTGATTGGCATCAGTTTCGTAGGTTGCAATTGGATACCGGTTATGGTGCTACTCACATTCAGCTTGGGCCAGAACGGTGCTTGCGTTCACACAAATTTACAAAACCCTCAAGATTTGGCTCCAAACTTTGCCGGTACCATCTATGGTATAAACAGTTTCATTGGTGGATCGACTGGGTTCATAGTGCCGGCTGTTACAGGGGCACTAATCCATAACTACAGCGGTATAAAAGAATGGGGAACTGCCCTCCAAATTGGTGGATCTGTTTACATCGTGATGGGAACGATTTGGATAATATTTGGATCAGTGAAAATACAGGAATGGAACCAGAAAGGAGATCCAAAGGAGGAAACTGAAACCGCTGGATAGAATGGTGTTTACTTTTAATGTGGAAATTATACCCAAATGAAGTGAGGTTAATAGTAACATGTTTCAATAATTATTTGTACCTAGCACTATCATATTTTCCATTTTATCATTTATAAAATACTTCCATATTTGTAATGGATCAATTGAAGCTTTGGTAACGAGTGTGGGACCAGGAAGTCGTTTTATTATGTTTCTCTACTTAGCTCTACCTCTTTCTACAATTTTTGGAAATTTACCCCAACGAGTAACTTTATCTTTGGATATGTATGAATATTTGGTGGAATTATAATTTG
>WOGL01001124.1:0-12179 GCA_015342145.1 Leptinotarsa rubiginosa
TGTGTCTGAAAGTTACTTCTTTGCATGATCTACACATCCATGTATAGAGTTACTTATTTTCAAATTGATTACTTCCTTTCTTTGGAAGATTCCCTAATTTTTTTGTATCGAGATGGAGTAGTAGAAAGCCAAAAACTTTCTTTCCCAAAAATTGAAATTCCTATTTATAAATTTCAATGTATAATATAATCTTACTCTACCATATAACTTTAAAAGGTGAGATATTGGGAAATTTTCACATGGATGGTAATAATTAAATTTTTCAAAAAATGATGCAAATCCTACAATGACATTTGTTCCTACAATAAGATTTTCATAATTGCTTTGGAAGTTTACTTCCAAGGAGAAAATAAAATAAACAAATTTATTTTTGGGCATCCTCAAGTTACCGAATGTGTCAAGAGTTCCATTATCAATTACCCTGAAATAACAGTGGAGGGATTCATTAGTTAATTAACAATTTGTTTAGGAATAGCTCACACAAACGATACGCACGGAACACAGGTAACATATACGTCCTAACAAGACCAAAGTCAAAAGCAGAATGAGAAAGTCTGGCACTTCCCAAAATGGCGGACTCATTAGCGCGGCGGATATGCGCGAAATTCTCCCGCCAAGCGAAGTGACATTGCTGATTGTTACCTATGCTGTGACTTTGCGCATTGTTTTCGTTTTTCTTGTTGAATTATTGAAAATCTGTTCAAATTTTTCTGAGAACAAAACTCTGAGCCTTATAAATAATTCGGGCCTGAATCACATAACTCATAATTGTATCTAAACGACTAGAATGCGGTTCAAATATAGCGGATGATGTATAAATCATGTAACCATTGAAATACTGCAAATGATCTTTGAATAGCGGCCGTACATGAATCAATGCGCGTAGTATAAGGAGGAAAACTGGGTAATGTTATTCTAGAGACCTTCTTTCTTTCAGCTTTTCTCTAGTTAGCATATTTCTCCAAGAAATAATTGATCGTGAAATGATAAAGGCAATTTGCACGATTCAAAGTATAACAGTATCATTTTATGAAATACTTCATTGATATCTTTTAACAGTTTTATCATGAGTAAACACAAGTCGGAATATATCATCAAAGCATTGTTTAGAACTGGCAAAATAGGCACAATTCGAAAATGTGGACACCTTGGCACGCACTCTTCAAAAATATGCAAAAATATTATAATTCTATTTATTTATTTGGGAAGAAATTAATGTAAACAAGGTTGAGAAAATAAAAACAAAAGACTAAGGTTATTTAAAAAAAACTTTAATGTGATATTTTCACTCGACAGTTTAAAAAACCACGACACGTGTTTAGCTATACAATAGCATCTTCAGGTGTCACAATACTGACTAAGCAAATTGTGTCATGCTGCTTATCTGAATGAATATCAATTTATAACTAAACTTGTTTTATACTTTATACGTTATATAATTTTGAAAAATCCACTTCAGATTTGCTGGACAAGTAAGTGGTAAAATTAATTTCCGCTATAAATTTGAATCCATATTCATCTATTTCAAAGATTCCTTATAAGGACTAGAAAAAAATACGATGAAATTCCGCATATATCGATATCATCATCAACAGCTGAACCACTGACTGAAACGTCTGTACTCCAGAAAGTTGCTACATCTTATGTAATGTCTGCACGACAAACACTAGCAAAATAATTAGAATGATCGAATTATGAAAACGTAATAGATTGTTTTCAGTATAGCAACGTAATAAAAATATTAAATAGTTATAGATTTATTACGAAGTAAATGGTAAACATGCTTGAGGATAGTAAAAATAGGATACTTGGAATTCGCAAAGCTTCTGTTACAAATGAAAAGAAGAAAATGACACGTGGGCACTTTTGGGCACTATTGTCACTCTAATTTGGGAACAATTGAAAATTCCTATATAACAACACTGTTTTTAACGACATACTACCCTACTACTTCTCACTTCCTGTCATTCAGCTACATGTTGACTTTTGAGTTGAGTTCGATTAGCTTTTATTGCTCAAGTAGGGATCACATTTCTATGCCCATATATCCAACATGAAGACACTAATGAACACAAGCAAACGCGTTCTGGTCTGAAATATAATCATAAGTTCTAAGACTGAATTTGATATTAATTATCACGTTGGTTGTCAAATGCCTTCGATTTGTTGGCGGCTTATTTAGATAAAAGCCGTGACGGAATACAAAGTACTTGGGGTATAGCAAATTGTTCTCAGTGAACATTACTCTTATAACCTTGTAGGTTACAGAAAACTATACACACCTCAGCAATTTTTGATGCTTTATAAAGCTCAGATCAGACCCTCTTTGGAGTATTGTTCTCATGTATGGAGCTCTGCCCCCAAACATACCCTGACGTTGCTGGATTCCATCCAGAAAAGAGCCTTCTGCCTGATTGGAGACGCGAACATCACGTGCAACCTTGATAGCCTGGAACATCGAAGGAAGGTTGGAGATTTGAGTTCTATAGATACTTTCACGTGAGGTGTTCAACTGACTTGGCACATTTAATTCCACCAAGAGCGGTACATATCAGATATACGCGACGGACTGTGGCTGCTCATCGTTTTGAGGTTCAACTCAGTACACCTCGAACTTAACTGTTTAAGAACTCTTTCATCTGGAGAACTGCGTTTATGAAGAATAAACTTCCTTAGAACGTTTTTCCAAATGCATTTAATCTCCAGCGATTCAAATCCAATGTGAATCGCTACTTTCGCACAGGCACCGATCTGAGAGCCTCTTAAGGATTTTCCTGTAGTGCTTGTGTTTTGTCCTTAAAAAAAAGGAAGGCTGAAATTTTTGCAGGTCGGGTCACTCAGATAAGAAACTCGACCATATTAATTATTTCCGATAAAAAACAAATTCAACCTTTCACCCATCGGGTATGAAAAAATTAAAATTTCTCATAACATTGAATACACATTGTAGGTCAGAAAAAATTGTTGCAGGTCGCGCCTTCCATATGAGAATCTCAACCAGATTATTTATTTTCTACAAAAAACTTCCCAACCCCCACCATTCGTTCCCCGGAATAAGATTTAGCTGGAATTTCAGAAAAAAAACTTTAAATATGAAATGAAGGGTGGGTTATTAGCATATATAATTTTTTTTAATTTTTTTGCTTAACCCCCCTAAGGAGTGGGGAGCCGGGACATGCAAGTCCCGTCAGGGACGAAACTGGTGAGAACCGAGGTGAGAACCTATCACCAGTCATAGGAGCTAGCCACTTGCGCTAGCGAAACGTCAGGAAGAAATTCCAAAAAACGACGGCCTTCAAACCCGAACAAAAGTTATTATATATTATTATTATTAAAAGTAGTGATACTGAGAACCTATATTACAAATTGTTACATATTATTCAGCAATATCATGATATTTTCGGAAACAATTTTTTTTTCATTCACACACAGATATACTGAGCAGTTAGAACATTTAGAATATGGTCGTGACTCTACTGCAACAGACGAACACTGTTCGCATCTACCTCGTTTATCAGTGAAAATTGGCCAGTGCACTCCACGATTGCTCAGTCTAACATCGTCAGAAACACTGTAGTTATATTTTCTACGTTTTACACACACTGAAGAATTTTGTGGGCTGTTTCGAGGGTTCGATGAGGATGTCGATCCACGCTTTTTGTTTCCAATAGGATTATTGGATTGATTCATGAGTCCTAGCGCAACTCCTCTTCTGAAATCAAGCAAGGTGAGATGCTCCTCGGGATTGAGTTTTTTATAAAGGATGTAACTGTTCACAAAAGCAATGTCAAGTATTCCGAAAAATAGGCGGTGCCACCATTTTTTGGACCGCCTATCGATACAATATGCTTGACGAAGTCGGTCCGCTTGATCTACGCCACCCATATTCTTATTATAGTCATCGACAATTTGAGCACAGTTTATGTCGATCTTGGTACCGTCTTTTTGTTGACGTTTGACTGTAGTCAATTCTGTGCCATGAAAGTTGGATAAAAAATGTACAATCCTGTTATCACACCATTTGAAAAATGATATATCCATATTTGACACTCTGTAGTCAATATCACCTCGCTGAAAGGTTTTATCTCCTTTCATATTTGATGGTAATCCCAGTCGATCACGCTGAATTGTCCCACATGCTAACGTATTTTCCGTTTTTAATTTTTCAAGTAAAAAGACTGATGTGAAGTAATTGTCGAAATATATAATCCGATTAGTGCCCCAATAATTCTCAGTCAAAGACAAAACGACTCTTTCGCCCAATCCGAAGTCCTGAAACTTTTTCTCCGCTACTTCATTTTTCCCTTGATATACGTCGAATTTCTTTATATATCCGTTTTGGTCACCTAGACACCATAGTTTGTACCCTCTTTTGATGGGTTTCTTAGGATTATATTGCTTCAACGTGGAGCGGCCTTTGAAGATTATCATGGATTCGTCAACTGCAAGTTTTCTAGTTCCATTATTGAGGATGTCAAAGCGTTCATTCAAAGTTATCACAAAAGGTCTTATCTTATGAATTTTATCTTTGTTGTTGGTAGGTATTGTGGAATTGTCGTTTATATGAAGGTATTGCAAAAACTGTTCAAAACGACTTCTAGGCATTACTTTTTTTACTATTGGTATTCCAAGATCTTCAGCACATGACCAGTAATGTACATAACTTGGTACTGTATGGTAGCCCATAAAAAAGTTGAGTCCTAGAAAAGCCAACAGTTCATGTTCTTTGAAGTTCATTGCCTTTCCACGTTGAGTAGCATACAAATTTGACTGGTATACAATATCTTTTACAGTATTTGGTCCCAACACTGTAAGAAAGTAATCAGTGTAAGTTGAGCAGTGTTGAAAGTGTTCTTCAATCGGATTTTCATCCAAGTTGTATGAAGGTATGTTGGTAGTAATCTCCCTCTTTTTCCACTTCCTCTTCTGTTCCTCTTCTGCCTTCCCTCCTCTTTTGGTTTTCTTCGATTCTGAAATCTGAGGAGCTTCGGTAGGAGTGTTATTTTCCACTTCAGTGTTTGCCAAGGTTGCATTTTCATTTTCTAAATTTCCTTCATATAAAACCGTTACATTATTATTCATTTCGGAATTTTCATCTTCTTCATCACTTTGTTCTTCGTCCGTTATCATTTCGTTGTCCACTGGTAGATTTGCTAATTCAATTACCGCTTCTTCAGCTGCAGCCAGAAGTTCATCATCATTGATGAGTGGCTGTCTGAGTCGCCAGTTATTCATTTATCTATAAGAAATATTGCCTTTTTTCATTATTTCAGGCCGATACGCTCAATTTCCAATAAATAACACATAAACAATTACATACCTTTCAAATCCCTGACGGGACTTAGGAGTCCGGAATATAAATTACGTTGGTAATGCCTCCTTGTACAATCTAACTCAGCAATTGATATTTCTCTATGTGGTTGAAATTACAATAAGTTGAATTTCACAATCACTTGTATTGAACTGTCTGTTTTACCACAAAAAAACACTAAAAAAACGCACAACACAATCGACGCAATCGTTACTGCGTCAGACTAACGAATATATTCAAATAATTCACAGAACCATTTGACAAAGCGTATTGTTGGTTACATAAGCCGTAGAAAAATGTGTACTGGAGAGTCCTGTCAGAAACCTATCGATAATTATGAAGTATTAAAGTTGTATATGCATTTTAGATTACATGAGACTTTGAAGTCCCGTAAGGGAACAAAGGGTTATATTATTGTGAAAGGAAATTAATTAAGTGATGAATCCGAAAAATTTATAGTTTTGTTGATAGGGGGTCCCTTGCTCAGAATAGACGAATAATTTTCAAAACCAGGAATAACATTTCCACCCGTTTCATTGTAGCTTATGTTGCATAAGATCCAACATAAATATCCACCCCCCTTTTCCCCACCACCTATCATGGAACGCGAAAAATGATATCTGGATTAGTTTTGATGCTAGGGGAAGTTAAAGTCATATCTTGCTCAGAATAGACTATTTAGTATAGGCGGGAACAATATTTGTACGTGTTCAATTTTAGATTATGTTGAGTCATATTGTATTTTATCATAAGAATTTCAAAAACTCCCTTTGTATACATTTTGTGATCCGGTGCCCAAAGAAACTAGAGCTCAGTGAGAAGAGCTTTCATGCTAAAGTTTGCCAATCAGAATATTGATTTCAACTCAATAACAAGAGAACAGTATATGCAAAATCACATGATACATAATTTGCTAATAGACTGTATAACCTTGAGCCTACTGTTCAGAAAGCAATTGTTTACGCTCATTCTACTCATGCGCATATTTCGAAGTGTAGTAATTTTAGAGTTTCAAGGCAGTCGTATAGCACACACAAAGGAGACATGTATTGAAACCGGTTTTAATGGTAGCTCCAGATGGTTCTATGTTGAATATACAAGGACCATACTTTTCGGACAGCTGTAAAAATTATGCACAATTACTAACGATTGAATATGAAAGAGATTACGCAGGCATAGAGATTTGGTCAAATCAAGGTGATGTTAATATACTAGATCGAGGATATTGTGATGCAATCCTTTTTATGGAAAAAAACGGGTTTTTATGTGTAATGCCTTCACTTTTGAGACACGGTCAGCACCAATTTACAACGGAAGAAGCTAATGCATCCTGGTTAATAACCAAAACCAGGTGGATAGTGGAAGCTCGTAATGGTTACCTAAAATCGATGTTTGAGTTCATGGCTGACATCATTCCACAGCAACATGCTGTACATATAGGCGACTTTTTCAGGATACCTGGAGCGATAATAATCAGGTAGGTGTTTAGGCTGCACACATGCTTGTAGATAATTACAATTACGTCACCTTTACGTTATCACTACTTACATGCCCATCTTCACATCATTACATAACAGATACGTAACGATGTAGTAACAAATATGTCGCATGAAGTTCAACTCACGTTATCAATACGATTATGGTCATTGTTTTTCGGAACATTTTCTCAGTTTCACTAATGTCAGATATAATAATTATACTTTTTTTTTCCCGACAAGTACACATTTCGATGAATAGGAATATATTTTCATAAGTATATTACTGAAACATTGAAACTTACAGAAACATATTCCTGAAACATCAAAATTTACAACCATGTATTGAAACTGTGTAACCATAACCATAGATGCTGTTTGGGGTGGTGGCCATTCATTTGTTACATAAAATATATCTGACAGATATCATGGGCCTACTTCGATGCAAGATGCTAATGAACAAATGGCTCCACTTAAATCACAACCATTTGCTGCAATTTCCTTGACCTACTTTGGAATTTTTAAAACAATTGTCTCTAGGTGTGATTCGCTTCTTTATAATGATAGACTCAAACTGGATTTTGAATTTCTGGTATTTTTTCAATTCACACCTATGATTTTAGGTATCTATATATCAAGTTGGGCTGGTTCCATCCTACATTCAGGACAAGTTTTAGAGAAATGAGATTGAAAATATTCAAGTACATGAACATTCAAATGAGAATGGGTCTATAAGAATGCTTATTTAGTCAAGATATACTGAGCTTTCCAAACATCAGCTTTGGATTGCTTTCAACCCCAACATGCAAGATGAAGAGGAGGATGCGCCAATTTTAGGATATTACTGCACTTGCAAAACGGGTGCAAGAACTTTGGGCTCTTGTGCATATGTGGAAAGTGTGTTATGGTTCTTGGTCTTTGCATGCCATGAACCAAATGTCAGATATCCATGGACGACGCTATTGAAGGATGTAGTAATGGATGCCGCCAACAGGACTGAACACATTGATTTGAATCAAGCTCCACCGCAAATTCAAATTGTTGATTTTTGAACTTGTACAAAGTCTTAGAAGGCACGGAAGTACTGGATTGGGGACTGTGACAATACATAATATAGGAATGATACGATGGGTGCAAGGCCTATGTGTCACCGGGGGCAATGGCCGATATAGAGGTGGAGCCCTGACATCAGAGAATCGGTGGAGTCACACAGTAGGTCTTGAGTTTTGCGGCTTTGAGGCTCATTACCCCTCTATCAAAGATGTTCTTCACCTCATACGATTTCCCTGATTTGAGCTGAATAAAACATCAATTTCGACTATACCTTTAGAAGTAGTCAAAATTTATTTTATTGGTGTTTTGAAAAAGGGGTTCGGAGTTACGGGGGTGTTTTAGAATTCTTCTTATGAAAGATTACAATATGATTCATCGTGATCTAAAATTGAACAAGTACAAATATCATTCTCGCCTATAATGAATAGTCTATTCTGAGCATGATATGACTTTAACGCCCCCTAGTATCAAAACTATCCATTTTTGGGGTTCATCACCTAGTTAATTTCTATTCACAATAACATGAACTGCATCATATTGGAAATTCAAAAAAAAATCAGCAAATTTTTATGTTTTGTTCCCGTCGGGGGAGAAGAGAAAGTTACGAAAAAGTGCTATTGAACTAATTTGAGCATATTCAAATATTCGACGATGCATTTCAGAATAATCCAGAAATCATTTTTTTGCGTTTCATAACAGGCGGTGGGAAGAAGAAGGAGGTGAATATTTTTCTATAGAAGAGCACGATCTCATGCAACATTAGCTACAATGGAACGGGTGAAAATTTTATTTCTGATTTTGAAAAAAAATCGTCTATTCTGAGCAAGGAATGATTTTTAACGCCCTCTATCAAAAAAACTATTAATTTTTGGGGTTTATCACAAATTAATTTCTACTCACAATAACATGAACTGTATCATATTGAAAATTCAGAAAAACACATCATATTTTTACTGTACCCTTCGGGTAGAAATGGAATGATCATACGGAAAAGTGCTATTACCCTAATTCAAGATTATTCAAACATCCAATAATGCATTCCAAAATAACCCAGACATCATTTTTTGCATTTCATAATAGGTGGTGGGAGAAGAGAGGGAGGTGAAGAATATTTTTTATGAAAGAACATAATCATATGCACCAATATCTACAATCAAACAAGTGAAAATGTTGATCCCAGTTTCGAAAATAAATAGTCTATTTTGAGAATGGGTTGATTTTAACGACTCCTAGCGGCAAAGCTGTTCATTTTTTGGTGTGGATGCAATGATAACGTTGGTTAGAATTACACAGACTACATCATATCGAAAATTCAGAAAGATCCACCTAGACCGAATTCCATAACGATCTGCGTCTGAGGGCTGCAGCCACCAGTTCTTTCAAGGGAAATTATTATATACTAATGAATAACGTAGCGTTAGGTGAAACAATGAGAAACATCCGGTTAGACAAGGTAGTCAAACTTGTGAATTCGTGGAAAGGCCATTATGGCGCCAAAATGGCGCCAAATGGCGATTTCAGAGTCGAACCGTTTTCGATACAGACTTGGTGGATATTGAATTGAGAAAGACTGAAGTTATATTTGATAAAACTTTCTACATCGAAATAGCAATATAAGATATTTCAAAAACATGCATGTCTGATTTCCATACTGAGATGCATGGTTTGACCAGAACTATTAAGAATATTAGGTGGTACCGTTCCAACCCTTTATTAGGGGTAACATTAGCCATTAGCTCCAATTTATTTATATCAAACAATAGTCTTATAGTAAAATGTGGATGATAGTAAAGGTGTGTTTAGTAAATGATGAACTTTTAATTCTCATCGCAGAGAGTGTATAGATAGCCATCCTTTTTTCTGGAAAGTGGAAAGTTTCTGTTTTCAGGCAAAAAATTGGTTCGCAAATTTGAACGATGTGGTAGTGTTGTGCATTGAGTTGTAACTGTTTAGTGATTGATTTAATAAGTTAATAACAGTGAAAAAAAGTTTAAATTCTTTAAGACAGAATTGAAATGATTGTAATTCATGAAGAAGTTGGAAAGTGCGGCATGTTTTTTCAACGAAAGACATCTAAATTGTAATGTTAGTCACCGGTATGTGCCTGATTTGATTTTACGAAATTGGTTAAATGACAATTGGAAAAATAACCCCAGAGTACTGAATGAAGCAACTTAAAATGAAGTTTTGGGAACATACTATAGAATAGAGTTTTGTGGAATCATGTCTAATCGAGTCAATACCATCCCTAATCTTCACTAAACATATGTTTAAGCGATGATTGTTAATTTTTTCTGATTGGCAATATTAATGAACAAAATTGTCGCTATTGGAGTGATGAAAACCCACACATCTTCCGGAAAAGGCATACACAACATCCACAAGAAGTTAATGTTTGGGCTGATAATCTTGGAAATGCCATTTATTGTTCCATTATTTCTGGAAGGAAACTTGACTGCCAAGCTGTACCTTGAAATGCCTAAAGAGACTATCGATCCTGTTATAACTCACGAGCTAGTAACTCAAATGGATGCAGAAGATTATGAACTACTACTGAAAAATCTGTTACATTTCCAGCAGGACGATGCTCCAATCCATTATTTTCTTTCTGTTTGACAGTGGTTAAACGAGAGATTTTTGTATGAATGGATTGGCAGAGAAGTTGAATTTTCTCGGAGATCACCGGATTCAAAACCCTTAGAGTTTTTGTTTAGGATCATCTCAAATCAGTTGTTTATAAAATACAACCTTCTGATATTGAATAACTTAAAGATGAATGGCAGTCAATGCCTAGTGAAGTTATCCTTAACATTGAAGGGGGTTCAAAAACACACTTTTTTACTGTTTACAGAAAAATGGACGACATTTCAAACAGTTTATAAGATGAGCTTACTTAGATTCTATGTTTGAAATGTCTTTCTTCCAAATTAAATTATATTTTGTAAAAGGACAATAACCAACAAATGGAATATCTTACGCATAATACATTCATTCCTGTCATGATTGATTTATGCAACCATGATTGTATTATGTTAAAAACACCTCGATAATAATCACAAAAAATTTCAAAGCATCCAGCATAGCGTGAGTATTCAGGACATCGTTTATATCTTGTTGAGATAACTACATGTTCGTGGTATCCTTCGAAATGATAATACTTTCGATGTACTCTATGACGTAAATTTAATCTTCGCAACGTGTTGTGGTTCGATCATATTTATCTATATAGTCTTCGATTTGTGATTCAAAGAATTTTTTGCATGATGTTAATGAGGGTCGTTCATTCAAAAGAAGCAAAATTAATGATACGAGTGGAGAAGTTTTGCTTCAAAATGATGCATGGACCAAAGTCTCTGGTTTGACTCAGACCACATCAAATTTCATAGGATGGTGTAGGAAACAACATCAATAGCAGTTGGTGTTCATTTCGAATGTCCGTTTCATATTGCTGCAATACTTTGTCTATTTCTTTCAATGTTGTTTGTAATCTTCACCATCACTGTCGAACAAATTAATGTAATAAAATTATTAAAAACCAGAATCATCAAAATTACCCATTCCGATTTACGAAACAAAAGTTTGTCTAATTTCAGTAAAGTTTTTATCCAAAATTTTTATCCCAAATCTTCAGAAAACAGAATTTCATTTTGTGAAAGAACAAACTTTCAAAGTGATGAAGAAGTTGAACATGACAACGTTATACCTTTATTCATATATCAATCGCTTCCATATATTCAAGAAATGACACAAAAATTTATTAATGTGTTCCGAAATGATAACCCCAAAATCTCCAAAACAAATATCACTATTATATCTAAATTATACGGTAAACTAAAAGCTCCAATTTCAAATAAACAAAAACCCAATGATGAAAAACCTCTGATGAATCGAAGAATTACCAAGTCACATAGAAATAAATAAATCCACTTTTATTGCTCTGTTTCAACTAATGATCTTTATTTTCGAAAGCTAATATTAACAACAATATCAAAAGATTAGTTCGCACCAATTATTACCTCATCTCATTCTTGATAACTATTTGAACAAATTCTAAAATGTAAAGTCAGCAATATGTTCGTTAAAACAAACACGAAGTAGGTCCATCGGCAGGAACACTGTCAGCGCTATTTCTCCGGTAGGCACTCCAGGCACGGCCCAGCCATAATGTGCGTTGGGAATATATGGTCCGGCGTCAGGACGATGCAATGGCGTTCATGCATATGTAACTACTCCCTCCTTAAGGCCGGGACACACCTGTCATACACCCTTCAGATCCGACTCCGATCATACAGTCGGACGAGTGTCTGAGAGGGAAATGGTACTTTAGTCCGAATAGAGTA
>WOGL01001125.1:0-12148 GCA_015342145.1 Leptinotarsa rubiginosa
CAATCATTCCAGCGCCGCTCTAATATTTCAATACCACTTTTGTAGAACGAATTATCGTTTGTCTCAAAATAGGCCTCTGTTTCAGCAATAACCACTTCGATCGAACGAAATTTCTTACCGGTGACTTGGAGGTCTGCGAACAGTCAGTAGTCGATGGGAGCCAAATCTGGCGAATACGATGGATGTGGGAGCGATTCGAAGTTCAATTCGTGTAGTTTTGCCAATATTTTGATTGACTTGTGACACAGTACGTTGCCTTGATGAAAAAAAAATTTTTTTTGCCATATGCGGTCGTTTCTTTGCAATTTCTTCTTTCAAATGCTCCAATAACGCTTTATATCATTCACTGTATAACGTGTACAGAGAGTAATCTAGGAAACTGCCAGTATTTTTTATTGTCTCACTTTTAGTACCATATATTATATTTTTGGTCTCCAACCGTAGTTGGTAGAAAAAGATTGGCATATAAGCTAACATAATATTGACAGCATCAACACTTTCAATCGAGTATTTCGAGTTCTCCCACTACTCCTTTTGCAAGATTCCATCGACTGAGTTGGAATGAAAAATATCAACTTGAAAGTCTTGGGGTATTTCTGTGTGGCGAGTGAATAGAATGGTTCAAAAATGTTGAAAATAGTTTGGCAGTGCCTCAAAAGTCCACTAGTTTCTCATTTGACTCTAGATCTCTGATAATAGAAGCCATATTGAAAAAATTAAACTTTCGCGATCTAGGATGCATAACTAGGCTCGTTTGTTATCCATTGTTAGTGATTACTTAGTATTTAGCTCAAAACTATCAATCTAGATGTAGGTTGTCCCTATCAGGACAGATTGCTGGGGTTTTTGCATTGGATGCAATAAGCATGGTTATATTGTGATATCAAGGAGCAGTGGTACAACTGAAATATCTACACAGGGGTAATATTCAATGACATTCAATAGCATCACTGGTATTTTCCCATAACATGGAATACAAAAAGTTACCAACGTGCCATACAATTTCCTCAGATATGGAGCATGCAAATCCAGCTCTGTTGGAAAACAGCCATTGTTTGACGTGTGGCACGGTAATAGAAATGTGAGTATTACTTCGTTTTAACCTCCCTCATTTGAAGTAAGATTTCCAATGTACATTCAAAACCGTTTCATAACTACGAACCATATAATGAGATTTTACACTGAATCGTTGGTTACAGATCAATATATACGGTTACTACTTCAAACAAGCAACCACGAACAAAAATCAGTTACTGTCCAATCCACTGCTATTACTGATTAACTTCAGGTTTCATTAGACGTTCTTACCTTGACTCCAAGATAGTCAGTTGCAAAGCCAAGCTTTACCTTTGGACTCCAATGTCCTTAAACAACAAGACTAAGTAAGTAGAGTCGAAAACGCCATTCAGAATTAACACGCACAAGGCGATTGTTTGGATCCATTGCTAGTCCACAAGAAACCCAATGTCAGTAGGGAAACTAAGGTTCAGGATGCTATCACAATTATTAGATGTTATCCTCTAAAACCATTGTGATTTTCTCAGCATGAGCCAGTTATAGGTAAGTTCCTGAACCCTTTGTATAACGAATGTCAAGCTTACTTATTTGTTATCCGATTTTATTCACGCCCGACTCACGATCGGAAGACCGTGGGTTCGATTCCTGCCTCGACCAGATATTTTTCTCGAGAGAAT
Source organism: Leptinotarsa rubiginosa (assembly GCA_015342145.1). Taxonomy (NCBI): domain Eukaryota; kingdom Metazoa; phylum Arthropoda; class Insecta; order Coleoptera; family Chrysomelidae; genus Leptinotarsa; species Leptinotarsa rubiginosa. Next base: position 1,695 of record WOGL01001125.1, read on the forward strand.
TTATCTGGTTGAAGCTGGGATGATTCTGCAACCGTGTTAGGAATCACACGTTAAAAGGTAAGACCTCGTTAGTCCTTAGCTCGCACAAGTTTCTCAACTTCTGAGAGTTATCGTTCGTATGGGGGCGACAGTTGATTAACGGAAAAAGAGACACACAGATTTTTAGATTCAATATAATTCGAACGTATACCTAAAATCATCTTATTATTAGGATATGAGTTCTAAGAGACACGGTATCGATTTGAAATCTCAACCAGAATGAACGTATCAAAAAAGTACAAAGCCGACATGAACAAAACTTATTATCAAAGTCATGCAGAAAGTCAGTCAGAGAATAGACGAACAAAAACGAAAAAAATAATAATTTTGTTCATCGACCCAATAAGAGCCCCTTAGAGGTCATAATCATGAGAAACCGCTATGCTGAAATTAGTCAACCAAAAAGTCAAGTACTTTCACTTGAATATAGTAGGTATACACCTACATGGCCAATTCACTGACTCACCCAGTAGAAAAACCACGAGAAACAAATAAAACACTGCTGAATAATTAACATCATAGGTAAAAATCAAAACGAATCAAGAAAGAATGCAATAAGTAATATTAGATAATATCACAGCTCAAACAAAGAAAAGCCATGAACGTATAATACGAACAATGGAACAAATATAATTGTAATATAATTATCATCGAAACGGTATATTACAAGGTCAAAATTGCATGGGGTATACTGTAAACAAGTAGAAGTGACATTAATAGGTTGAACTCCCAACTGCTGTCCTTACAGCAAAGTAATGCGCAATAAAATCATAAGAACCAAAGATAGATAATTTTGCAATCATACTACGCGATTCTGCAGTAAAACTGAATATTTCATAAGGACAATGAGGCGAGAGCATGCATGTAGCGGACAATATGCAACGCACATCGTTGTTCAACTGGTTGCATACCTCACGTGGTCTGAGCAGGCCAAGCTAACGAACTTGAGTTGACTGGGAATACTAGCCACGATGTTGCCATACATTTGACGTTAACAGCAAAACTGATACTCTTTTTCATTTACTGTTAGGAAACATGCACATGGCAGAGACACCAACCAATCTTTTTCTATCTTGAACATTTGAATAACAAGGTATCGGACTGTCTCATAGTGGAAAGTACATGCGTCGGTTTGTTTCTGATCTGCTGTGTTATTTTAAGGCCAGGAATGTTTGGCAATACTGTGACAGTGTGACGTCACTGCTGAAATACAAAGGCGATGAGCGAGGAAGCGTCATGAATTTCGATCCATAGTAAAGTGTAGGAGCAGAGATGCAACAGATTGCAGCTATAATAATAAATTTAACGATTTCTGGGAAGTGACAGATAAATTCATATGGCGACTTATAAATGGAGAATCCTCGAAAATTTTCAGCTGATGAAGGAACATGTCTTACTTTCATTTTATATAATGTGTTGTTTTCATAATTTAGTACACGATTTGAATAAAATGGAAAAGGAACTGACTAGTATCAGTTGATAACTTCACGATGATATGATTTGATTCAGAAAATGAAACTAGTGGTGAATTTTAAATCAAACAAAGGAAATTAGTGGTGGAAAAGTTTTGTTCAACGTAAAATAACATAGGTACTGTAAAAATATAATACTCTCCTGGGCAATATGAATGATCATATCCTGCGATAATTTATCTTCCTTTTCTCGAACGGTGTATTAACAAATATATCTCAAAACTATGTTCACATTCTTCTTCAATGATATCACCATATTCATGCTCCTAAACGTGTATGTATACTATTAGAAGTAGTGTGGAAACAGTTGCATGCAGTTGGTGCCACTATATCGTCTACCACCACCCATATTATTAAATATTTGTTAATGACATCAACGCAAGAAAGTGAAATATATGATCGTCGTTCTATGAAAAATGATCAAAAAGTGCAAGAAGATACGAAATCCACCATAATGTTGAATTGATGACAGACTGATTGATTGAAGGTTATGAATATATATGAATAAACATGTTCCGGAGAGGTGCATATGATATGCTCAAGTATAGGTGAAAACACCTCACCCTTGCCTCTCATGTGAACCTACGACTTTGTAGGCACGCGTGGAAAATATCCGACGGAAAAACAACAACTAACCCAGCTAATGCCGCGTAGAAAGCTGAAGTAAAACCATCAGGCTGATGGGCAACGTCTTCCATTTGGAAGATTCATCGCTAATACTCCGGTTTCGGAGTACTAGCTCCTGGTCAGTACCGAGAGGGTCATTTCAGACGGAGTGAACCATCTGAATATCCCGAACAAACAAAATTAATTCCAACTAGTCATAAGTTCTATCTGCAGTTGATTTAGTAGGATGTACCACTGCGCCACCTGCAGACCAAGTCCCTTCCGGTACTGACGAGGAACAAGTAGGTACTTCGAAACCGGTCTATCGATTGTACCTCGAAAAAGAGAAATGGTGGAAGAAGAAACTAGGTTATGCAATGAATTTGAAAGTGGTGTGAAAATACGAAAAGGTATGGCAAGAAGGCAAGTGGTAGGAAGATTATATATAGTAACAGAGTAACCAGAAAAGAATGAAATCCAAGAACATGTACACATTAGAGTGATACTGAACATCTATGAACAACCAAGAGAAGAAGGCATAAGATGGAATGTCAATAATAGTCCTATTATACCGTCATAGACGACATATCAAAACTGACATATTTCAAGTGACGCATCTGTGTACATGAAGGTTGAATGATACTTAGAAGCAATTCAAAATAAAGATACGACCACATGAACTGTTGTTAGCCAATAGAGTTAATAATGTCAAATAGGCTTTCGCTACTTGAGTGTATGTGTGAACTTTTGATTAACAAAGCATGCATTTCAGGGGTGAGACGGCCTACAGAAAGAAGACACGACACCCACCAACCTCTTGTGTTAGTAAAATCTGATGAAACTCGTCAATTAGCTTGCGCAGAATTTCACGAACCTGGTTCCAATCTTGTACACCATTACGATTGGCGGTTGTTATGGACACCTTCGATTCCTCGCAACAAGATGATTCTGAGTTTGTTCTTCTCCGGGTTGATCTGAAAGTGGCACTGGCAGCGACCTGGGGAGCTCCCTCCGGCTGATTGGATTGAACGATTTCTTGACTGGCGGCAGCGAGCAATGCCAGATTATTGAGAAGATCTGGGATCTGTGTAGAAGGGGCAGATGCAGATGTAGACGTTCCCTGATCTTGAGTTGGAGATCGACTCGAACCTGCACTGGTTCGGTCTGTAAAAAATCATAACTTGAGCAATGATTCACAACGTGGGCCACCTTCTAACTTTTAAAAATGGGGCTAACTCATGCATCATGTAATGGGTGGCAATATCTTTGTTATTACCGAATATTCAGCATATTTTGAAATCTTGTGCTGGGTGGTTGGGTCCCATTGTTCACTTGTTTAATGTACGTGTTATCAAATTAGGAAAATACCCAGCTCAGGGAGTTTATTAACTCTCGAAACAGAACACACAATAGATCAAGGCATACCTTGTATGTGACCAGCTACAGTCTCGACCTTACCTCGGTACTTTCTTAATGAAATGCCAAAGCTATCAAAAAATTTTAAGAACTTTCTAAATAAATTCATTGGATACTATGAAGTCAAAAAATAATCGGTATTTATAAGTACCAATGCAGCGTAAATATAACAATAGTGACAAACAACTGTTGATACTAATTTGTGAAATTCAACGTCACAAAAATTATATGAAATTATTCAGTCTACTCGATATCTATTATATTCCAAGATATTTATTTCAATTCGATGCGATAGTGATAAGGCCAGTCATCACCATAGTAGACAAAAACAGGCAAACTTATAATGTTATTATTTAAATTTCAGTGAATCCGCTAGACATAATAGGTATATCTAAACAATAAAATGAGTAGTGCGGTTTCAGGTTCTAATTTTTTCCGGATTCTGCGAATTAACGTTTTGTAAAGATAACAAAATACCACAATGTGCACAGATTAGGAAATCGCTAGTAGATAGTAAACACTGACCAATGTCCTTCTGTTTGGTTGAAGTTATTATGAATTACGCTTGAATTTTGTTTTCACTGATAATATTCAGACACGTGTTTGCGACGGTATCTGTCCAAATAGTTAAATTATCTTCATCAACAAAAAATAAACCACCTAATCATTATCAGCTCTTGATCAGTATTAATCATATACTTACACTTTCAAATATTTTCAAACGACTGCATGGAGAAAACATTATAATTTCAAATTGAACCATATGAAAATATGAATATTGCCGAACGTATGTTTGTGAATTCTGTTACTTGATACCACAAATATATAATCAATGTCAAGCTCATACTCTGATTTATTTGTTCCAGCCACAGAAATATTATTTGTATTGACCCAACCTAAGTTAGAATATTTTTACAGGCATCACAATCATGTGTTGGTGCCAATCAAAGAGGGTTTGTCTTCGCTTTCATCGTGGCGATTAGAACTTAGCCACGATAAGTTGATCACGAGAAAAAATATTGCGAAATGAATGTGTTGTTGGGTAGTAGATGTTGGTCCAAGCGACGGAAAAAAATCAGTTGGAGTTGGTATTTATCTGTACGGATCTACACTAATATACCGTCTCAAGCATTTCTATCATAATTGTTCTTTTAGCTTTGCCAGTGGCTGGATTTCTGGGTCCATAGGAATCTGCCAACATGTGTTTTCGGGATGGCTATAACATTTAATGCTCATATATCGCACAATATTTGTGAAGAGTATCTTCCGTCGGGCCTGTCTGCTTCACTGACTGGCAATATTTTTGAGAAGGGGTGTGAACCATTGAAATTATTTTATGAGAATGCCAGTTCTGAATTGAGATCTATTTAAAAAATCATTCGCCTCGTAACTCCCCCACTTGACTATAGTCATTTTCCATGAATTTTTCGTATTGGCGCCATTGAAACACGCAATATTCCATCTTTAATATTCCATCAAGCACCGAGATAAAATTTCTGAGGATTGGATTCTTAGCCACTGCCTTTATCATTTATGCATTCATGATTAGCCGTAGGCTCTTGACATGTACGCTATATAGTAAACACAGCTGTTTGGATTGCTACTACGTTTTGAATGCATATGCACGTTGCAATTTACAAGGCCACTAGTAGAAGGGTCGTTTCACAATACGTATTTACCTCTAGATTCAATAACTACAGAGACTAAGACACTATGACTCTGATATTTCAACTTTTTTAAACGCATCACTCTGTTTGATGGACTAGAACTATGAATTTATGGTAAATATATGGGTATTATGTACTGTTTCACATGAAGTCACTGTTATTTGAAGTAATTTTCTTCTTTTTTTTTGTATAACCTCAAATTCAAATTAACCTACCATTGGTGTTGATTTAGGTCCTCATGTAAATCACTGTTTCTCGGGGATGGCAAAAACCAAAGTTTAAAAAAAACAAAACAGTTNAAAAAAAAAAATTTTTTTTTTTTTTTTTGAAACTAGGTTTATTCGATTTATACCACGTTTAATTGATACAAAGTATTATAAGGCTAAATACTTTGAAAATAATAAATTATTTCATAAAATAATAGTAATAAACAATGAAAAAAATGATTAAGACTACTTTTCTTTACATTTACACAGACAAAAAAATTATTTTCCAAAAAAAAACATCTTCGAAGGTAGTAATAATATTCAAAATAAAGTTCGAAAATACAAAAATATAATTTATTTATCTTCATTTGCGGCACATGTATTAATTAAAAAGATAACAAAATGAAGAGAAATTTAAATATTACTAGTGTAAAATTACAGCTCTTTTAATTATTAGACAAATTTAAAATAGGTATATCAATTTAAAAATTTAAATATCAAATTTTTATTTGTAGTTTATTGAGTTGTAGTTTTCATTATTAGAATAATATCAACAACATAGAGAGAAAACCCCAATAAAAAAACATTTTTTTTAAACCAGTTGGTTTAAACACGGTTTCAAGCATGTTGGTTCAAATCTGCTAACACTGCTGTTTTTCTTAAAGGACCTTTATCACAAGAACAAGGTGTCAAAGAAAAGCAATCGACGAAAAATGAAATTTTGGTAAATAAGAAACTGAAATACTTCGAATTCTAAACAAGGATTCTTTTCTTCTTCAGGCTGGAGAGACTGCTATATTTCTGAAGATTGGGCCCATGTCAGATAGATAGACTGACCTATTTTCATTAATATACCAAGTGAGAAATGATTGTACTTCAGATTATTGTTCATTGGTGTTTTTTATATTGAAATTGTAGACTCTTGTGTACTACTCGTATTGCCTGAAAACTAAATTCGTTATTTTGTTTTGTGCATTTGATTTTAACAATTGAAAATGATAGAGATATATTATTTTCTGGCAGTTTCGATTTATTTGAAAAGCTTGGTGTTTTTTTCAATGTTTTTCATCGAGAGTGTCGTTCAACTTTGATTGGTTTTTTCTGGTCATATCAAAATGTCAGTATTTGGAGATGAAGAAACGCTCCACTCGTTGGCATTGGTTTTTTTATCAGAACAGTGATACATCTAAAGTTATGTTGCAATATAGGTAAAATGGACCTATTAGCCCCGCCTTACCCTACTATGAAATATCAAATGTAACTAGGTGTGTAATTATTACATCAACGGTGTAACCACATACTACATACAACTCAACGCGAGACATGTTTATCTTACGAAACGTACGGCTGTTTATGTACGCGGTTAATGGTGTGTAAATAAATAAGTGGGTAAAATTCAAACAAATCTGTTTGGGTAATCTATCGATGATAAGAGTATTTTCACGTCTATCGACTTGTGATATTTCTTCCTCGATTTCTTTGTCCATGAAATTTTATTTCTACGCAGTTTGTAGATTTTACCAATAAACTCTTGAAATGAAAAATGTCAGAATGACACCACACAAACAAAAAATTAATACAGCAGAAAAGCTACGCTGAATTGACTCGATAGAAATGAAACTTCACGGTCTTGATATTTTTCATTTATTTGCAATAAAAAAGTTAGAGTAAGTAATTTATATTTTTAAAATATAGTACAATCAACTTTGACGATACCCACGAGTTGATTCACACACATGAATTAAACAAAAATTCTGTTGATATGTTTAAAATAATTGTATACTTTCGTGGAGGGTAGTTTAAACACTTGATCAAACTAATGACAAAATTTATATTGTCGAAAATACATTTAAATTTTCATCACGTAATCATCAACCTAGACTTCAACAAATTTATCTAACACTTCAACAAGTTTATCATTTTTAGAAATAAGTATAAGAAAATTAGGCACTCTCTTCAGGCGTATATTAAAAATATTTCAGAATACAATTTTGAGCAACAACTGATTTGGAAATATGTTTTCCAAGCTCAGAGATCTGAACATTTCTCATGGAGATTATTACTATTTCACCACGTTCCACAAATTTCAATATTGAAATTCCCCATATTTCAAACAGATATTACACCTGAACGGACAAACGTGAATTCTGAGTCAGACACATCAAATATTGCGACACAAAAACAGGCCTGTTTTCTCCCATTTCAAGAAATACCCGATACAAATCAAAGCAGAGGCAATAAACTATTTTATTCTTGTTACGACTTGTTGAGACAAGTAGCCGCGGAAAATATTTCTAACTTAACGGATTTATTTAACAATGCAAGGCTTGTTTCCAGATTCCGCCCTTAACAATCTTAATATATTCATGACACTTGATGGGCTTGGAATGAAATATCCACAAAGTGTCAACAACCAAAATCGTGAAAAATAATGTCCGAAAGGCAAAGTTATTGACCCCATCCGCGCATTTCTGATCACCCGTCTATTTTTCTCCAGATGCATCGAAATCAAACACGGTGCAGTTGTCCGATTTAATCGTGAAAAGTGGGCCTTGCCTCATGGCCGACCATGAACCCCAGTGCAACAGGTTCATGACTTGTTCTAAGACCGCCTAACCTCGCGGCAGACGAACCGCCAGTTGAAAATCCCCGACACTAATATTGCGAAAACTACAATCATGCTGTACTCACTTCTGGTAGGTAAAGATGTTCTTGGGGGTGGAGGACCTCTTGATCTTCTAAGAGCAGCTTGGAGTTTCGTAAGAAGTGACTGAAGTTGAATGATGATAACTTCCACTTCATTCTCATCTTCGGGCATGACGAAGGGCACTGCCATTGTCTCGACGATGGTTGAACACAAGATTACTTCAAACACAAATTCACTGACAACTCGCGACCACGCGTTGATATAGTTAGGCACACGTCCACACACTGGGAGAGATCGACGGCGTTTGACGGAGCGACTGCCAGGCAGAGAGTCTACTACCTACTAAAACGTTAGCTTCGCTTGGCTTCCCCCTGCTTTCCCAAACAGTCCCTCAGACGATTTCGCTTGCTAAGTTAAGTCGACATAAGGGTGAAATGCTACTCGTGGTGGTTAGCCAATAGGCGACTCCGATGGGCGTGTCTACCAAAAACAGAGCAAAATATTGGACAATTATATTTAGAAATACGTACCTTTGTTATTAGCTTAGACCCCAGATTGATAGATCACGGCACTGGGTCGAACTGGTTCAGTTAATTTCCACTTTCCTTTATGTAGTTCACTTCCAATTTTGTTGTTTCTTGCTTGTTCACTGATTGCGAGAAAACATGTTACCCAAATCTTTGCTTATGTTGCGTCTTCTCGGTTTCGGTTGAATGTGTGAAATTTTGTTGAGAGCGATGAGTGACAGAACCAGTTTTGTACTCGGAAAATTAATTTCAAGGTTAGACTTACTCCAGGAGATTTAAAATTACGTTATAAATTACTTCAATTGTTCGAGTTGAAGTGAAATATTAATTTGGAGATATAAAATTTGGATAATTTTGTTTTCCCAAAATAAAAAAATCATCACATCACTGTAATTTATTGCGAGTTCTATGGAAACTCGAAAAAAAAAGTTTTCAAAAACAGTGAAACAACTAAATTTTGTTGAAATAATCATTGAGATAAATATTGATGTGTTGTGTTTCGGTCATGCTAAAATGTCACATTGTCTTCAGGTTCGTGAAACTATTTTTTTATTATTCCTGCTATGCATTTAAAAATATTTGAAGAAATATCTACGTAATCTGACAAAAATTATGATTGAGTCGTAGGTAGTAATAATCAGGGTAATTTGGAGTTTCGAAAAGAATTATCTACTTACAATGAGAACAAAAAACTAACATGAATTTCACAAAAAAAGAGATTTATATATTTTGAAAAGAAAATATAATATTACCTAAGTATCCAATACATACCTATTTATTGATCCCATATTTTTTATATTGTCTGTGTTTCATAGTGTTAAAAATATTTTCAATAATAATAAAGTTGTAATCAAAAATGGTAACTTGATATCATGACATATGTAGCAAATTTAAATTCCCCATTTTTATATGAACAGTGGGAATTTCATCCGCTCCACTCATGAAATAAAAACTTAATAGTATAAAGATTTCAAAAAAAAGCAATCAAGTGGTCATTAAAGTTTTTATATATCTATATTTAGGTCGTGGATTTCTTGAAGTCTCTTAAGCAGATATATCTACTAAAAAAGGTAGTTTTTCCCAACATTTTTTAATTATTTTATTACAAGTAGAAATATTTCATTGAATCAGATATTTAGTCGACTTTTTTCATGAATTATTACAAAGTTATTTTCACAACACAGAAAGAACATCATGTTTCCTAAAATGAAAAGGTAGATATATTTATACTTTCAAACAATTTCTGAAATATTTATCTTAAGAAATTTATTCATTCAGAAATATCTTTGCATCCCTTTTGAAAGTTTCAAATGTGAATGAAAGTATGTTCAAAAATTCACAATATTTTATGATTAGGAATAGTGAAAATGAGTTAGTAACTTTAGTAATTGTTGAAAACGTGTGCCCTTTTAGAATATCTGATTTTGAAAAATAAATGAGTAACGATATTTTCTGTGTTAGGTAAAAAATAATATGAAGATTATTGATTTTGTTATAATTATTCTGTACATTCTTCACAAAATTATCTTCATTCTTTTAGTAACCGCAGAAAGTAGCTCGATATTATTGAACCTGAGCCAGAAGTTTGAAAAAGTGCAATTTTTTTGCTCTTTAGTGACCTACGTGTATATACATCCTCACCAAATATATTCATCAGATCTCAATCTGAAGATATTGTTATAATCTACCAGTAGATGGATATCTACCAGTAGGTACCAGATGGGTACCTGGTTATTGAAATAATGATTTAAGGTTATTTATAGTGATACGTAATTTTCTTAAGAAAAAAAGCATTTGTAGTTTTCGAACTTACTGGAACCTCCTTTCAAAATTCCAACACGAAGTTTCTATTTTGGAGATTCTACATAAAACTA